>CANXYC010226960.1:0-33099 GCA_948193065.1 Aleurites moluccanus | reverse complement strand
TTAACTTGAACTGACAGCTTTTGGTTTTCTCCACTGGAAAACACAAGCTTGCCGGAGAAGATAATCGGAAAATCAGGCCCTTGAGATGGTGGCTCTGATACCATGTTGAGAATAGAGAGAATTGTTCTATGTTTCATTGATGTGTTAAACACTTCTTACATGAATTACATTCATACACAAACTATAATCTATACTAGGAAAGAAATTAACAAGGAATTAATACAAAATCACTGAAGTCTCTCCTAAAATCATGCTAAAATATCAACAGTAAGGGGGATAAAACAAGGGCAAAAAGAAGTGTCTCTTAAGCCTGCAGAGAGTTACCTGAATCCCTGAATGTCCCCCAAAGCTGAGTTGCGATACAATTTCAGGATCTGCAACTTGAGAGGGGTAAATGCTACAGCATACAATCTACCTTTGTATGACAGTACTCCATTTTGTAGCTGAAATTCAGGATGAGTTGCAACATTGATAGCCAGCTATTTGGCTAATTCAATAGCCTTTTCATCTTCCTCATAGCTCCTGATAAGATCTGCCATCCAAGTAGATGAAATGCTTGTTTGAACAAGGCATAGGTCAGCTGCTGAACTACTGTCTTTAGGTCTCCTTGATAAGGCACCAGCTACCTTATTTTCCACTCCCTTCCGATAAAGAATCTTGTAGTCCAACCCTAAGAGTTTAGAAATACCCTTTTGTTGTAGATTGGTGTAACCTTTGCTCCAACAAGTACTTGATGCTCTCATGGTCAATTTTGATGTAAAACTAATTGTGTTACAAATAATGCCTCCACTTTGTAACAACAAAGGTGATGGCTAATAATTCTTTCTCATACACTAACAGCCCCTTACTCCTAATCCCAAAGGCATGTGAAACAAAAGCAATTGGATGTCCTTGTTGTTACAAGACAACCCCCATTCCTCAATTGCTGGCATCAATCTCTACTACAAAGGGTTGTGTAATCAGGTAAAGCTAAAACTAGTGCCACAGTCATGCTCTCTTTCAGTTGATTACAGGCAGCCTGTATATCAACAGTCCACTTAAAGGAGTCTTTCTTTAGTAAATCAGTAAGCGGTTTAGTAATATAAATTTCCTATAGTAGTCTATCAGCCCAATAAAACTTCCTAATTCTTTTATGGAAACAGGAATGAGTCACTTAACCATAGCAGAAACTTCGAATGTGTCCTAGGTACTCTATTTTAGACTGTACAAATACATTTAGATAATGTGGCATAGAGTTGTTGGTCAAGGAGAATTTGAATGACTAGGACGAGGTGTTTCAAGTGTGCAAACCAGGTTTTGCTATAGACAAGAATGTCAATAAAGAATACTAAGAAAAATTGCATAAGATATGGTTGAAAAATGTAATTCATAAGAGCTCGAAAGGTGGCAAAGACTTTAGTTAGACCAATGATGGGTACGAAAAGCTATTTTTGGTATGTCTTCGGGCTGCATTATAATCTGATAATAGCCAAACCTAAGGTCAATTTTTGAAAAGATTTGTGCTCGATGTAACTTATCAAATAAATCATCAATAATAGGGATAGGAAACTTGTTTTTTACTGTTTGTTCATTGAGTTTTTTGCAATCAATACAAAATCTCCAAGACCCATCCTTCTTTTTCACCAACAAAATAGGGGAAGAATAGGGGGCTAGTGCTAGGTTGGATGATGGAAGAACTAAGCATTTCATTGACTAATTTCTCTATTTCAGTTTTCTAATAATAAGGGTATCTATAGGGTCTTATGTTTACTGGTTGTGCATTTGGTTAGAGGGTAATAGAGTGATTGTGGCTCCTAAAGGGTGGAAGTTGGTGTGATTCTATAAAGATGGTACTGTATTGATCTAAAAGGGTCTGGAGATCAGGAGTATAAGTATGTTTGTTAGGCTATAATTCCTCTTGCTCAATGCTTAAAACACAGAAAAAGGGAGTCTAAAAATCCTTACATTGTTTCCTCATGACGCTGGCAACCCTTTTCAAGATGCTAGACTCAGATTCCCCTCTTATGCTAGACTCAGATTCCCCTCTTATGTAACTGTTTTTCCCCTATTTGAAAAGAAATGGTAGAGTTTTCAAAATCAAATAACAAAAAGGTTGAAAGTTTTGAGCCAATCTACTACCAATATCATTTCAAAGCCCCCCAATTCTAGCACCCTAACATCAAAACTGAATATCTGCTCCTCCATCTTCCATTTAAATTGTGCACAGTGATATCTACAAGTCAATTTTCTACCATTTGCCACTCTTATAGTCAATGGGAAGATGTCTACTGTAATCAACTTCAATTATTTTGCAATCCTTCTATTAATAAAGCTGTTAGAGCTCCCAGTGTCTATCAGAATGACTAATTGTCTATTCTGATAGTGTCCTAGCATTCTAATGGTCTCAGCTCCACTGCTTCCTTCCATAGCATGCACAAATAGTGTTAAGTCTTCAGAGAGTATCTCTTCAGGCCTTTCTGGTGACTCTTCTTGCTCTATCTCCCCCTCCTCTTCTTCTAAATATATGGCTGCTAAGGTTTTAGGTTTACATGGGTGGCTAGAAAATTATTTGTCACCACATTTATAGCAAGATCTAGGTGATTGTCACAGGGTGATGGACAGGTGGAGGAATTGACTTGGAAGTGAAGGAGTTGGGTTTAGCAATAGCTTCAGGATTGGGTGGTCTAGGAGGGTAAGGCAAATTCTGAGAATTTGGGGGGTCTAGGAAAGGGAGTGATTTGATTGCTGTAAGTATTAACAGGGTTAGGGTTAGAATTGTAATGGTTCTTGCTATGAAAATATGGAGCTTTTTGGGTGGTCACAGTGGATCTGCAAATTTGATTAAGCATTTTTTCTGGTAGTTTAGCTATGTTAACAACTTGGACTATAGTTAAAGGTCTCAACATCCTTACCATTAATCTAATTTCATCTCAACCCTCCAATAAATCCAGATAAGAAGTAGTTCTCCCTTAATTCAGGCAATACTCTCTCCATTCTAATCCTAAGATCCTCAAAGGTGTCCTGAAATTCCTCTATGGACCCTTCTTGCCCGAGTTTCATGAATTCTTCCACTGTATCCTGCAGCTCATCATCTCCAAATCTCACATAAAGAGCCTTCTCAAATTCTTCCCATTATTTGGGTGGTTCTCTGTTCCAGTTATGGAACCAGGAATCTGCCTTATCAACCAAATAAAGGTTGGAAATGCCTATCTTTTGATCATTTGGAATATGGTAAACCTCAAAATACTTTTCACATTTCTTAAGCCATGCTCCAGGGTCCTTTCTTTCAAAATTCAACAACCTAGTCTTAGGAAAGAACAGGTTTTTACCTTCATTATTTCCTGATTCAGTATGTGACTGCTTCCAGAAAGTTAGAGGTCTGATTTGTGATAGACCACCTACTGGGTTGGGTAGTAAGCCTCTATCTTTGTTCCCAGTTCTCCTTTCTTCTGTGCTAGAACCTCCTTTGCCCTTGTCTGCAATTGTTTTGGTCATAAGACCTTCAATTCCTCCAAAATATCCTGGTTCTTCCTAGATTGGTGTCTGACCTCTTCTATAAATTCCTTGAGCTCTACAAGATTCCTCATAGAATGTTCTTGGATACTTCTCACTTGTTCTTCTAATTCAATGATTCTTACCATCTCAACACTAACAATAGTGGATCGAGCCATCTTGCTAGAAGAGAAAAGAGAAAAAAATCTAGGGTTCTGAAAATTAAAGAGGAGGTTACTTAACAAAAGAATAGAATAGAAAATGAGATTTTAGGGTTTCAGAGATTGAAGTTATCGGCCCAAAGGATTGCAGCAAAGTTCTAGATACCAAATGTTAGGATATGAATATCCTAACAGAGAATTTTAGAGAGAAAATATAAAGAGTAGAGAGAGTTAGAGAGAAAATTCCAGAAAAGAGAGAGAAGGATAGAAAATTGATTATTCAAAGTTGAATGATGAATTACAGTTATTACTTATGTTTTTATACTGACAAACATAACTAATGGCTGCCAGGTCAGCCAATTCAGTTAGAAACTCTAACTGACAGCCAGCTCATAGTCTGTTACAATTGCTTAACAATTCTGTTACACTTAACTACTAATTATTGAGTTTTTTTTTTTCTTATACCTTTTCCTATAATACGTAACAAAGATGTATAAGACTGATCTATCAATGAAATATAAAGCCTTTTGAAAGTTCAAGTTCAGAACCTGTCCCCATGTTTTTGTGTCCATAAGCAAGTTTTATGCCCTCCTGTTTCTCATCATGGTATTAGAAGTTGGACTTGGAATTTTTATTTATTTATGCCTAACTCAGCCCTAGTGTATAATTTTCGATCATGTTCACCAAGGCTTAGTTAATTTACCCAGCCAAATCTAATATTAGGATGGGCTGAGGACAAAAGATTTACAGCCAATGAGCTCAGCCCACACCATAAATAGGTTGAGTAAGAAGATTGCTTTCAGGAAATAGCTTTTATTTTATTTTATTTTTTTTTTTTTTTTTTAAAAAGACTAAAGAAGAAAGGAGAAAAATATGACTTGGAAGGCAAGCATCCTCCCAATCTCAGCAATGAACTAAAGGAAAGGTCAATAATACTAAGAGCACATATAGCTTTAGTACACAAAACAAAATTCAAGGACCAAGAGTTGTTTAAGACTATAAATATCTAATATTGTAATGTTTCTAAGAAAGCTTTATTATTGAATAAAAAAAAACAATTATGTTATTTCGAGTTGTGTGATGCAATTCAACTGTCTTGAGAATAATGTTCAAGAAAGTTTAGGTGTAAAACTTAAATTATTTTATCTTATTTTACTGTTCATAGTGCTTTAATTTCTCCAATACAGCACCATAATTTCCTGTTATAACCCCACAATTCCCTGCTATTGCTTAATTTTGTTTCTCAAACTCCATTCTTTACAAACCCTAGCCTCCCATATATATTTTCTCCTCATCCTAACCTCCATATCAAAGAAGTCAAATGCGCAAGGCGCATTCAAATTTTTAGGACAGTAAAGAGATTTTTAACACATCTAAATTCAAAACAAAAAATATAAAGCAAACAATTAACAAGTTTGAACAAAAATAAAGCATTAAAACTTATCATAAAACAACTGTAAAAATTAGCCACTAAATAGTCCTAAAACTCTGCATAAAATAGTCTTCAAACTCTGTATATCTTAAACTCAGCACAATTGACAGAAAACACCCCCTAAACTTAGTAGAAAACAGCTTTAGAATTCAGCAAAAAATATATACAATATCTATCACTAGAATCTTCATTCAAATTACTGTGTATTGTAAAATTAGGAAAAAATAAATAATAAAAAAAAAGAAGATAGAAAAAAAAAGAGAGATGGAGAGATTAAAAAAAGAAAATTCATTAGGAGAAAAAAAATTAGGAAAAAGAAAAAAAAAAAAAAGGCAAAAGAGAGGGATGCAGCCAAAGAAATTCATGATTGGGACCACTGATGCAAGAGTTTATATTTGATTAGACTTTTTTGTAGCTTCTTTGATAAGAGATAAAAACTCTATAAGCTATGCATTAAAAAAATCCTAAAATAAATACCAAAATATCTTTTAGACTCCCTCTTGGAAAAAATAACTAAAAAAGTATCAAACTACCCTTATTTACTAAGTAAAAATAAAAGAAAATAATTGGACTTTTAGGTAAAAAAAAAAAATCAGAACCCCAACTCTTGCGTACTCCAAAAACCTTGCTTAAACACAAAAGGCGCGTGCCTAGTTAAACGCGCCTCACCTGGATGATCTAAAATCGCAAACCCTAATCCTCGCTACATCTTAGCGCCTAGGCGTGCGCCTTTGACTACACTGCTTGATAGAAACTTAAATTCATCCCTTTATAACCAACCCTCAAACCTATCCTACGTCAATTTGGCATCAGAACTTCAAAATCGTAAGAGCTTGTTGCTTCAATATTCAATAATGGAGGTATATTCTTTGGAATGAAATGCATCAATTACAAACTGAAATTAATGCTCACAAGGTACAAATAGAGGAATCACATTGTTTAAAACACAAGTACGGTGGTCCAAAAAAATCTCCTCCTTTGTATTATGAATTTATGGATATTAGTCATGTTTTACATGTGAAGGAACCAAAACTTTAAGATTTGATGATACCTTCTATGGCTAGTCAAGATTTGCAAAAGCAACTAAGCATAATAGAAGACAATTTCAACCAAATAATAGTAGTGGATGACATCACTTTAAGAGGCAAGATAAAAAGTTCCTATTTTGAAGGTATGTCAAATCTTACTTTATTTTGTGATTGGCTTCCTTGTCTTGAATCTTTCTTTGATTGGTATAATATGGAAAAAGATCATAAAGTAAGGTTCGTAAGGATGAAACTTCTTGGTTTATCTAAATTATGGTCGTACAGTGTTGAGCATGACATAGAAAAAATGAGGCAACCATCTATCAATACATTGGAAGAGATGAAGGCTAACCTACAAAGAAAGTTTTTGTCATCCTATCACCTTGAAAAGATACGTCAAGAATACTTTACAAAGAGGCGGCATATCAATGGCTAGATATAACAACCAAGTTGAAGAGGTATGAATTGAAGGTCGAATGACAAAAAAAGTTGCACACGAATTGGGCAATAAATTTCCTGTTTCTAGGGTTCATAATTGTGACAACAAAAAGGTAATGCAAGCTCTCCAAAACCAATTGCAAAAGCAAGAATGGCCAGCTAAAATTCATGGACAGCAAGCAGATCAAGCTGTACAGCATTTAAATAAGCTTCATGAGCCAAATAGAAGTTGAACTGCTTAGCCAACAACAAGAAAAGCCTCTGCTCCAAGTTTTTCAACCAAAAAGGGAAGTGGAAAGGTTACAACTACCATCTCAAAGGCTTAAATAGCAAAACCTGCAACCAGAAACTCCAAATCACGAGAGCAACGGAAAAAAGACAGCAAATAAGTCTTTTCCACAAGTTGGTCAGCCATGAAATAAAGCTGAAAAGTTAGAATTGTCTTCTCAAAGCCTTAAAAACCAAATGTGCTCCTAGATTTTAATCAACAATAAGAAAACCCACCAAAAGCAATAATGTGCATTGAAAAATTGATTCAACAAGCTAATACTGCTATGAATACAAATTCATTGTTTGGAAAGGTAATGATGAAGCTTGAAAGAGAGAAATCTTTACACAAGAACTTTGATGGATAAAAAGTAGAATATGCCAAGGTAAAAGAATAAGAAATTGGAAAACTAGAAGGGAATAGGAAGTTCAACTTTATTGTTGAAGATATCAAAGTTGGATTTATAGTGCCTATAGCCAACATATAAGAGATGGACTTCGTTATTTCTATTCAATTCATATACAAGTCCAAAGAATGCTTTCAAGTTTACCTATTGTTACTAGCAACCAAAGAAGCAAAATGGCAGTTCAACAAATCATCTTTGTTATCGAGGCACTTCAAAACTCGACCAACTTGAGGTCAAGTTTTTTCCAACAAGGGGAAAATGACGGAGAATAGAAAGACAAGAAACTTCAACTTCCATGACTCAAGTCTAGAATAATGGTCCAGATTTATTATGGGGCTTACTGGGAAAATTATAGAGTATTTACTATACCTTTTGAGTATAATTCATGTGTCTAGCTAAATTAATAAATTGTTGATTTGTTATTTTTAAATTAGGGCAATTTGGTAATTTCTAGCTTTGCTGGAAAATCTTTTTTTATTTCTTTTTAAGTCTTTATTTTTAAGTTTCTAAGTATTATTTCGAGCCTTTGTTGGTTTAGGAAGAATTTATTATTTTTTTAGCTTATTCAGGAGTCCAAATCCTTGTAGGATGAAGACTAATTTTGAAGTAATTTTCTTAAAGGACTAGGAGTTGTTTGAGACTATAAATACCTAGCATTATAATGTTTTAAGGACGCTTTATTATTGAATAAAGAAAATCAACAATTATGTTATTTCCAGTTGTGTAATGCAATTCAATCTTAGGTGTGATGCTACAAGATCTTGCGTGTGATATCCAAAAAAGTTTAGATGTGAAGCTTAAACTAATTTATCTTATTTTACTGTTCATAGTGCTTTAATTTTTCTAATGCAGCCTCACAATTCCCCATTACAACTGCACAATTCCCTGCTATTGCTCAATTTCATTTCTCAAACTCCAATCTTTACAAATTCTAGCCTCTCGTCTATAGTTTTTACTCATCCTAACCTCCATATAAGTCCAAATTCATCACTTTATAACCCACCCTCCAACATGTCCTATGCCACCTTCACCCAACCCTAACAAAAGGAGGAGCTTCGTACACCGGAACGCCACATGACTAATTAATACTTTAAAAGCGACTAATTAATTAGCATCACTCAAATTAGCAGAAAAAGCCACATGAAATTGAAAGAGTAGTTTAGTGCTCCAAAATTTGGATAGAAAAAGGATAAAAAGAATGTTGAAGTAAAGACCACCACATGTCAAACTATGGTTGAAACCTCCTCATAGCTTCAACCTATACATGTGTCTAGGTATGCTTATGTGGGTGGTGAGAATGTTTGATTGAAAATAACTGGCCATTGGCCAACATGAATTGTATTAGAGTTTGACTTTTCTTTCAAGATACCTCCATTGCCTAGAAGTTCACTAGTATAGAAAGGAAAAGAACCCAGTAAATCAATGATTGAATTTTGTATTGCTCGGTTGCAATTAAAGACAATTATACATTCTATTTCTGTTTGGCCAGATACTCATTTGTAATAATCTAGGATTAGGCGACCATCCATAAGAAAAATGTACGTCAAAAGGAAATGCATAATCTTCCATAAAATAGTAACATGTAGGAATTCTTTAAGAATATGCCATCCATTGCACAAGCAGAAATTCATGGGGATATATGCACAAGTTGTTGGGCAAATTTAAGTTTTACAACAAGAAACCAAACCCTTAACCTTGACAATCAATTGAGAACTATATCTTGTTTAGTGACACAAATACCACAACCTATATCGGCACACTGCCCATAATGCTGCATTTACAGGCATATGAGATTTCCATGTTAAAATGTTGATGCTAACATCAACAATTCAATTAATGCCCTTGGATACTATGTCAGGAAAATGTAACTCAAGTTTTTTTCTTTTTTTGTACCATGTAATGAAACTTTTAAATATCAATAAGCAATAACACATTGTAGAAATAGATCATCTCACTAAAAGTTTCATCTAGACAGTATGTGAATTTTTTGATTAATTAAATTGAACAATATTCTCACTTCATCACATCATGTACTCCATAAGAATTAAGGCCATTAATCATGCGGGACATACCAGAGCAATGTCAATGCTAGTGACACGAAGTAGTTCATCAGGACAGACAAGATATCCAAGTAGCACCCATTCCCTGTAAGAAGTAACATTTGCAAGATCTTGGGCCCTCTAAATAATAAAAAGTAACAGGAAAATAATTAGGAATGGGAATTGCAATTAACTAAGGTGTCAAAAAGTCATTCTTAAAAGTAGTGGTAATAGTTTGGTGAACTTAATGATAATTTATCCTCAACAACTCTCAATGTCTTCCAAAAGAATAGTATTTACCATAGGGTGAGCAGAATTCGTAAGTATATCTGGATATCGAGGATGATATGGACTTAAAAATCCCTCATTTCTGAGCTTCCTTGTATCTGTAGACAAGAAAATAATTGGACCCACAGCCTCTAAAACCTAGAGAACAAAATGGAAATTTTCAATAAAAACAATATTAGATTTATTACTAAGCAAAAAAGAAAAAAATGAGGAGTTAATGGAGACAATATTAACTACCAGTGTTGACAATAGATACACAAAGAAAGCATGCAACTTGAGGTCATTGCTTAACCATAAAATGTCAAACATTAAAAAAAATCCTAAAGTTGTTGGCACAAGTAATAAGTCTATATTTTTATATACTTTCACAATGTGGTCCCATAACAATATTTCAATGCAATCAAGTATTTGAACAATAAAAATGGTAAGTTTATGCCTTCAGATCACTTGAGTTGACATTTGATGTTGAGTCAGATATCCGATAGAAATATTGTCCACATATGTCCTAAAGTATTAAAAAAAAAAAAAAGCCAATATGATGCTCACATGGCAAGTGGGACCACCATTAATCAAGGCCCAATACTAGATTTTTCCATAAAACAATTTCTGGCAATTTACTAATATAGTGGACCCACTACACCTTGACAAGAATCCACATTTTTGAAGGATTTCTTAATGGCAATGCCCACATTTACATAGTTGCAAGTCAACTCCAACTCAGCATAACATCACTCGAGTAACTAGAAGGTACAAGTTTTCAGTCATTTCTTCAACTACTTAGAGCCTCTTTGGCATTGAGTTTAAACCTACCTTTTAAAATTGCATTTTCCTTTCGTTTATTTTTTAATAATTTTTTTTTTACTGATTTTAGTAAACCATG
Source organism: Aleurites moluccanus (assembly GCA_948193065.1). Classification (NCBI taxonomy): domain Eukaryota; kingdom Viridiplantae; phylum Streptophyta; class Magnoliopsida; order Malpighiales; family Euphorbiaceae; genus Aleurites; species Aleurites moluccanus. The sequence goes on along the minus strand of CANXYC010226960.1, from coordinate 22,691 downwards.
GTTTGGAAAAAGCTAAAAAATATAGCTTTTTCCAAACCATGATTTGCTAAGTTCTAAATATTCCAAATGCAGTTTGCTAAAAGCTATTTAACCATAATGCCAAACTGGCACTTATTTGTCTAAGATTGTTCTTTAGAGACCACATCACAAAAACCTACAAAATTTAAGGTAAAAATCTGGACTTATACCCAAAATTTGATCATCAATATAAGTAAATTATCTTTAGGAAAAAGGGTAAAAATGACCTCTCCGATGCGTGGACTGACAAAATTCAGGTCTTCTTGTAACCCTTTCAACGGTGGATCATATGAGTCTATGAATTGGACCAATCTGATGTACATGCACAAAGAAATATCTAAACATTAATAATTATATGCTAGAAAAAAATTAGCAATCACATGGTAATGCTCCCTTCAGAAAAAGAAAATAGAAATTACAAAGATTATATGCAACTAATGACTCTCACAGTTTGCATCTTTTCTCCATATTTTACAGACTAAAAAGGGTAAGAAATAAGATCTAGACTATGTCCATGATGAAGGAAAAGTGTAAAGAAGGAATCAAAATTAGACCACATACAAGTTAGATAAATTTCCTTCACTCACAGTATCTACCCCACATACCAATATACACTTCCATTTCTCTCTGTCAAACACAAACTTAAATTCAATTTGGGGACCACCTGGGGCTTACATCATAGCCTTGTTTTTACCAAGTTTATCATACTTATTCAAGTATTTGAACATCAAGGTGCTTATGAAACTGCAAGAATCTAGGTGTGCTTTCCTTAAATACCATTTTGTTAAGTAGGTCTGGTTGTGTTATTGACCTTCTACATGTAACTTTAGCAAATCCTGAGCCAATTTACCAATCAAATGCTTGATTTATGAAGTGGGTGTATAATGCTCAACCTAGGATGCAATTATTTTTTTTATACGAGTAAAAACATTATTTGGAAAGAAAGAAACAAGTGTTCATGATGGAACATTATTTGGAAAGAAAGAAACGAGTGTTCACGATGGACCAAAATTCCTCCAACAACTCAAAAAACAACGAGAAGAAATATAAACCACAAGCTAAAAAAGTAATGACCTCCAATTGAGTTGGATAACATTCATATACCCCTTTAAAAGCTCTATAAGTATAAGCCCATATAGAAACCAAAAACACCACCTTGTCTCGCAACAAACTACCAGAAATTCCTAGCAGTATCCTCTTAGAAAAGCTTTCTTCACCAATTGCAGTCTAAAATATATAGCATGGAATCCCAATCCCAAAAAAAAAACATTTAATATGGCACTCATTTCAATAATCAAGAATTGCCTCTATATTTCCTTCATCGGAATAGCATAACCGGAAAATGGATATATTCCACCAACAGTTTAGCTTGAGTATAATTTACTTGGACACAACTCAAGTTCCATGCTGTAATACCATCATTATTTGCTAAATGTAAAAGTAAAATGACTGCACACAGAATGCAGATCCTTCAAATCCATTATACTTTCGCAATTAATCAATTACATAAAAAAAGTGCAAAGGTTGCAACTCAAGTATAAGGATATAAAAAGGAGGGAGATGGCTACTTTCACTATAACTGTTCCATCCAGATGGACGCACAAAGATGACTCCATTAATCTAAAGTATTCATACCGATGATAGAAATCACAGTCTCTGTCATTCCTTGACATGGCATGCAGAAGATTGTACATTTGTAGCATCATTTTTCTCGGTATCTACATTAAGGCATCAAAATTCCATGTCAAATGTGTAAGGTTCTGAAAATGTGCATGTAAACCCAAAAATAAATAAAAGAAACAGAAAAATTAAGGAGAAAAAACAGATAGATGACTTGCCTTCGCAGAGAAAAGGTTAACTCGGACAAAGGAACAAAACAGATCCATAAATGCATGCAGTATAAGTGAGTTCTGATGGGGCTGCAAAATACTGTGCCAAGTTATCAGAGATACCACGGGCAAGAGCAATTATTATATTTATGTTCATTTATATTGGGAAAAATACAAAATAAAAGGCTTGTTGGATGTTGGGGAGCAGGTGCAAATGTAGCATCTCAATGGGCTTTAATACATATCAACAACTATATGTCCAAGGACTAATCAGCAGGCCAAAGTTCTATAGATCATTTGGCTTTTCAGGCCAAATGTTTGGCACCTCAGATCAAATCAAATGACACAAAAATCTTGATACTCACCAACAAAGTTATGACTGTACTACTTAGATCCAATATGAGTCGTAGAGCTTGCTCTCGAAATGCCATTAAGTCAATAAGCAGCTGGTCCACATAAAAGAAAGTTATTTGCAACTATAATGATAAGAAATCAAGCAATTTCCATGTCAACAGAATTAAAGAGATGACCATATGGCTGTGAATCCAAATACTTTCTACAACTTAATTGCTTATGATCTGTTGGAAAAGCCACGACTATATGACTTCAATCAATTGCTAATTGAAGTTCAGTTAAGTTCACTAGTACAGTCTAATACAATGATGGGAGTTCCAATCCTTTTAATACTAGTTACAGTTTGTTAATAATCAGTTGCTATTAGTTACTAAGATTGTTGCAAGCTAAACTAAAAGAAGAAGGATCTCTATCAATCAGATTTATTGAGATCGAGTAACAATAATCAAGATCAGTTCCTTATGAAAAATTCTCTTCTCCCTCTATCCTCTCTCTTACTTCATATCTTCCTTTCTTCCTCCCTAAGATCTTCCTAGAATTCAGCAGATTCAATTTGATTCAGGAAATCAACTTGCATCAGCATCCCACAAGATATTCCTAACATGCACCATGATAGCTAGTAACCTCGTATCAAATAAAGGGTTATTTAACAGTTTTCTAAAAGCCTTCCAGTTGCGACCTACAAGTACGGGGATTTTTTTTTTTTTTTTTTTTTTTTTTGCATTTATTTGTCCATTACCAGTTCAATAACAGATGTAACTGCTGTTACATGTATAGGCTAGATTTTTTTGCTTCCACCTCCAGGTTGCATTTCTCCTATTTACTCCCAATTCTCTAGCCACTATTTTCACACTTTCATCATTTTAAATCCTACAAAATTGTTACTACATATAGCAGATGACACAGCCCCAAATCCATTACAACCATAAACACAATTTAAATCTATGGTTAGCAACAACATAGGAAGGATAACAATGATGAAGCAATCTAGACTTACTTATATTACAATACATCGCCAAAAAGAATATTAGAATGGACCATTTAGAATGAATATGCAATCTTAATGTTAATGATCATATGGAAGTGGGCATAACATTTTGCCACAGCAACACAAAATATTCCGTCTCCCTTCTCTTCTGTTGATGATTGTGAATAGTATCCACCCAGCCCACACCCAATCAAATTTCATTGCCTGCACTTAGTAGGAATTATTGTCCTCTTGCTTCAGTCAAAAATGTTCCCTTATTATGATTCATCTGTTCATTAATTATCTAATAATCAGCCAGATAATTTATATTTGTCAAATCTTTGAAAAGAAGAAACTTCTGCATGGATTTATCAACATAAAGTCATTTCATTAACCTTTATTGATAATAAATGCCAATATAAGCAGCAAATCAGCAATCAGCTCAATGACTATAGAACTAAGGGGGTGTTTGAATGGACGATTGACAATTGCTGATTTGGGATAAAAGTATTTTTTCCAGTTGGCAAAAGCTTTAATTGGCAATCGCAACTCCTATTTGCTACCAGATTTTGCCAATTTGAAGAAGACAAATCGGCAATTGATTTTTATCCAAACACTCAATAATTTCTCAATTGCCGACCCGTATATTTTTAAACGGCAATTGAGTTTTGTAATTGGGCATCCAAACACCCCCTAAACTGCATAAAGATCAATATCAGGTCCAAGCAAAGCATTGTCATTGCTATCACCCACCAATCATCTCTCCATTTCGTGAAAAACTACTTGCTTAGATGTCTGCTTCTCAAAAGAGCTTCTAGAATCATACGGTATTGGTGGCCCTCACTAGACCAGGAAACAAATAGCCTAAACAAGCTTCCACTTTGTTCTTAAAGAAACCATTACTTTTAAAAAAAAAAGTCTTCCAGCAATTTGTTCTTTTTTTCCTTGACTTGTAATAAATATAATGCAAAATGCAAACTAAAATCCTGTACAATCCTAATACATTGGAATAAGAAACCTATCTTGCAAAAATATGACAAATGTCACCGCCAAACTATTTTATAAGCATAACAAGAATCTTAATTTCACCCAGCAAAACTCAGTAATACCTACATTTAGCACCATACTATTTAGTGATTGTTTAACATCATAGCCCCATATGACTTGTTAAGCTCATCCAAAGCTGCCTCTCAGCCTTCTAGGGATACAATAAAATTTTTATGTGCTTCTTTCACTCAACTACCAAAAATGGATATTAAAGCTTAAACGATGTCAAGCAAAACCATCCATAAAGATTGAGCATTGTTTCAGCCAACAATTGCATCACTCAATTTGAAAAAAAAAAAAAAAAGACAATTATATACCGATAATTCCATTTAGCTAACCCCAACTAGATTGGGATTAGAACCCAGTTGAGTTGAGTTGTGTTGAACATGTATTAACCACTCATCATCTCTTGTCATCTTTTTTTAATGTTTCCCAGGAGTATTAATTATATTTTTTTTTTTGTGATATAACTACCTTATTCACTATGGTTAATATGCCACATCATTTGACTTAGATATTTGTTAGGTATGCAGTACCTAACTAGAAAGAATTAGAGAGATTAAATAAGGAAAGAAGAGTTTTAGAGAGAGGAGAGAGAAGAGAGAAGAAAATGAAGATTTGGATTATTATTGATGAAATCAGAGTGATTGATACAAAGTAGTACTATGTTATTTATGCAACAGCTCTCCTAATCCTTAGCTGCAAGTAACTAACTCAGTCTTAAGATTCTAACTACCTGCTAGTTCAGATCAATTATGATATGTTACATTCATCCTTATCCACTTCTATTCCTATACTTCTTCCAAAAGTATGTAACAATACCTCCCCCATTAGCTCTTTCTTGTCCCCAAGAAAGAGAATAATCTAGAAATTAGGCTTCCATTAAAGCTTTGTTTTCCCAAGTAGAGTCTGAATCTGGCATATTGACCCATTTAATAAGGCCATGTTGTACTGTTTGATTATTTCTTAAGATAGTCCTTGTGTCCAAAAGCTTTTTTGGTGCAATGGTAATGTTATCTTCTACTACTTTAAGCAAATTCAGCAGAGGTATCACACTTTCCCCTAGTTTCTTTTTAAGTAGTGAGACATGAAAAACAAGGTGTATGGATGAATTATAGGGTAACTGCAAATGATAGGCCACTTTTCCAATCATTTCCACTACTTGGTAAGGCTCATAGTACTTGGCTGCAAGTTTAAGAGATTGCCTCAAAGCAATGGTGGTCTATCTATAAGGTTGCAGCTTTAGGTACACCTAATCCCCCACCTGAAATTTCCTCTCTGACCTCTTTTTATCCATTTGTTGTTTCATTCTATTTTGGGATACAAGTAGGTTATCCCTTAACAGCTGATTGATACGCTGCCTTTCCTTGAGGAAGTCAGCAACAGCTGCTACTTTTGAGGAGTGAAAAGAAAGGACAGCAGGTGCTGGTGGTTTGTATCCATATAAGGCTTCAAATGGGGTCACTTTTATGGAGCTATGGTAGGAAGAGTTGTACCACCATTCAGCTAATGGTATCCAAGAGGCCCAGGCAGTAGGTTTCAAGTGTGCCATACACCTCAAATAAGCCTCCGCACATTGGATTACCCTCTCAGTTTGCCTATTTGTTTATGGGTGATAGGTTGTACTATACTTAAGAGTGACCCTTAATAGATGAAATAACTCTTTCCAGAAGAGGCTGGTGAAGATTTTGTCTCTATCAGAAACAATGGATTGAGGTGCTCCATGTAATCTGAAAACATTATCCAAGAAGAGCTTGGCTACAGAGATTGCAGTAAAAGGATGGACTAATGGAATGAAGTGAGCAAATAATGTAAACCTGTAGACCGCAACCATAATGGCGGTGTACCCTTTTGACTTGGGTAGGTGTTCAATAAAATCCATAGAAAGTTGTTGCCATGCCTCAGTAGGAATAGGTAGTGGTAGGAGGAAACCTGGGCTGGCACAGTGTTTAGGTTTACATCTTGCACACACTTCACACTGTTTAATAAATTCCAAAACCTATTGCTGCATTCCAGGCCAGTAGAAGTGCCTCTTAAATCTTCAAAAAGTCACTTGGATTCCTGAATGGCCTCCCAAGGATGAAGTATGCTATTGCTGCAAGAGTTGCAACCTAAGAGGATTAGAACTTCCCCCATACAACCTACCTTTGTACTTAAGTAGTCCCTGGTGCAATTGAAAGACAGAATGAGAATTTGCCTTAAGGGCCAATTACTGCATCAATTCTGTGGCTTTAACATCCCCTGCATAACTGTCCATTAAATCTATTATCCAAGTTGGCGAGACACTGGTTTGGACAGTATATAATTCTGAATCAGCTACAATAGGTCTCATTGACAAGGCATCAGCCACAGTATTCTCTACCCCCCTTTAGTACAATATTTTGTAATCCAACCCTAGCAATTTAGAAATACCTTTTTGTTGGAGAATAGTATGCAATATTTGCTCCAAGAAGTACTTAATTGCAAGAAACTGATTAAGGGGTTTAGGTGTAATGGCAGGTTATTGAACTGATGGGTTAAGTGGTTTAGAAGTGAATGAGTTAGGTGTAGGAATAATGCCAGGGTTTGGTGGTCTAGGTTGGTATGGTAAGTGCTAAATATTTGGTGGTTTAGGAAAGTTTGGCGGTTGATTGATAGTGGTAGAATTATGGTGTGAATAGTTGTTTGGATGCAAGTGGTTCCTGTACTGGAAACTTGGAATTTTGGGAGTGGTTGCAGTAGGTTTAGAGGGTTGATTCAATATTTTTTTCCTGCAACTTAGCTATATCCACAGCCTGTGCTATGGTTAATGGTTTTAACATTCAAACCATTAACCTAATTTCCTCACTCAATCCTCCAATAAAACCTAATAAAAAATAATTCTCCCCCAATTCAAGCAATACCCTTTCCATCCTTATTCAAAGATCTTCAAAATTATCTTGATACTCATCTATAGTACCCTCCTGCCTAAGTCTCATGAACTCTTCCACTGTATCTTCTAGTTCATCATCCCCAAACCTCACATACAATGCTTTTTCAAACTCTTCCCATTGTTTAGGTGGTACTCTATCCCCATTATGGAACCAAGAATCAGCTTTGTCAACCAAATAAAGGCTGGCAATGCCTACTTTCTGGTCCACTGCAATATGATAGACTTTAAAGTACTTCTCACACTTTTTAAGCCATGCTCTAGGTTCTTTTCCCTCAAAATTATGAAGCTTAATATTAGGTAAGAACAGATTCTTACCTTCACTGACTCCTGAATACAAGGAAGGTTGATTCCAGGAAGTAGATGCTTGTGCTGGTAGTTGATGCCCCACTGGATTGGGTAATAAACCCTTATCAGCATACCCAAGCCTGTTTTCTTCCATTAGCATAGTGCTCTTTCCTTTGCATGTTGTCATTTATGTTGCTAGCTTAGTCATGAAAGCCTTTACTTCATCCAAGGTCTCCTGATGCTTATTGGCCTGCATCCTTGCTTCTTCTTTGAATTCTTTAAATTCAGCCACATTCAAGATAGAATGTTCGTGAATTGCCCTAACTTATTCTTCTAACTCAATGAGTCTCACCATCTCAACACTCACAATAGAGAAGTGAGCCATTTGATCTTAATCAGAATGAATATGATTGAAGTATACAGAATGTGGAATTGGAAAAAAATATTTTAAGTTTTTTGTCGATGGTTCCTAAAGAATCAGATTAAATCTTCAATTGTGGTTTGATTTTAATGAATTTAGCCAAGGATTCAATGTATTGACAGTCGAAAATCTCTAGACAATAGAAGACGAATGGAGATTTGGAGAGAAACAGAATGAAGAAGATGAATCAGAAAGAAATTGAGATTTCTAGGGTTTGAGATTTATCGGTCCCAATTGATTGAACCAATGCTCTAGATACCAAATTGTTAGGTATGCAGTACCTAACTAGAAAGAATTAGAGAGATTAAGTGTTGACTTGTAAATATCTCTCCAAATCTCCTAGCATGATTGTAGCAATATGTTTATATTTCCTTTTTTCATTCTTTCCTAGTTTAGGTTATAACTTGTGTATACATGGAACCCATGTATGAGAAGTTAAAGATATCAATGAAAAGAGAATTATTTCTCAACATGGTATCAGAGCCACCGTTCCAAAATTTGGCCTGAGTTGAGTTCCCTTCTCCCCGGTGGAGTTTGTCTTTTCCGGTGGTGGACTAAAATCAAAACTAACAGCCTATAGGTGTGCACTACCGCCACTACCTAGTCAAAAGGGTCTCCCAGTCGTCGATCGGTGGTGTCCAGAAGGTGCGACACTAGAGATACTCGTCGGCGCCCCTAGAACGTTTGGCTCAATGACCATTTGTTTCACCGGACTTCTCTCGGACGTTTTCCCGCCAACTCGACCCTCCAATCTAAGGTTCGTCTCTTCCACTCTCTACTGGACTCTTTCCGGTGATCCCTCTTGCCGATTCTCCTTTGTCGGACTCTGCTCAAAATCTGCCTGAGCAATTGATTTTTCCTATTGGGTCTTTTTTGGTTCCGTTTGTGTGTTGGGTTTTTTGCGGTCGATTTGGTCTTTTGATGAGCAGTCGATGGTTTTGTATTTCTGAGCATATATTTTCTGAGCAGTCAGTGATTTTCTTTCTCGTGAGAGCTTCATTCAATTCCATCTCAGCCGCTTGTTTTTGGTTCGTGTATTCTGTCATACGTTTTTGGGCTTTATTTTGGTCCGCATCAGGTCTCTCTAGTGATGAAGTACAAGCTGGATTATAGTCCCTCAATTGCCACTTCCAAGTTCGTAAAATCCGGTACTGCTTTTCTTGCCGCACTTGATGATTCCTAGATTATAGATTCTGGAGCAAATAGACATATGACAGGTTTTTCAAAGTACTTTTTGACCTATTCCCCTTATTCTAACAAAGAAAAAGTACGTATAGCTAATGGCTCATTAGCTCCTATTTCTGGAACAAGTTCTCTTTAAGTGTACTTTTACACTTGATTTAGCCTCTGTTCTCCATATCCCTTCTTTTCCTATTATCCTCTTATCTGTCAGTGCTATTACAAATGCTCTTAACTGTAAAATTAAGTTTTATCCTACTCATTGCATGTTACAGGATCTAATCACAGGGAAGATGATTGGATTTGGTAGACTACATGATGGCTTATATATTCTTGACAATGCTTCGGGTCCTTTTCCATCCAAAGCCTTGTTAGTGGATTCTAGAAATGCTCAACAGAAAATAATACAGTGGCATATGAGATTAGGTCACTCTTCTTTTTCTGTAATTCAAAAACTTTATCCTAATTTGTTTGACAATTGCCAGTTGGATATTTTATTTTGTGATGCTTGTGAATTTGCCAAGCACACTAGACATTCTTATTCTTCTTCTGGTAATAATAAAAGTTTAATTCCCTTTATGACTATTCATTCAGATGTTTAGGGTCCTACTACTGTTTCATTGTCAGGTTATAGGTGATTTGTTACCTTTATTGATTGTTGCACTAGACTAACCTGGGTGTACTTAATGAAAACAAAAGATGAGGTATTTTCTTGTTTTAAATCTTTTGATGCTATAATCAGCAATCAATTTGATGCTAAGGTGAAAATTTTGAGGTTAGACAATTGTACTGAATACATGAATGGTGTGTTTCGTACATATCTAGATTCTAAGAGTATTATCCATCAGACTAGTTGTGTAAACACTAGTGTTCAAAATGAGATATCTGAAAGGAAAAATAGGCATTTATTGGAAGTAGTCAGATCTCTTATATTTGCTATGAATGTTCCTAAGATTTATTAGGATAATGCAGTCTTTACTGCTGCATACCTTATTAATAGGATGCCTCCTAAGAGTCTTAACTTCAAAAGTCCTTTGGAAGTCTTAAAAGGAAGTACTTAATATACTGTTCCACCAAAAGCATTTGGTTGTGTGTTTTGTCCATTACAAGACTGGCAGTAAGTTGGATACTAGAGCTCTTAAATGTGTATTTATAGGATACTTTAGCACTCATAAAGGTTATAAGTGTTATCACCCTCCTTCTAGGAAATACTTTGTGAGCATGGATGTTACCTGTAGGGAGTTTGAGCCTTATTTTACTTCACCGCACGCTCCTCTTCAAGGGGAGCGCAAGGAGGAAGAGGAAGCGGTAGTGCCTCCTTTACAAATTATGAGTATTGAATAGGATTCAGAGAAAACAAAACAGGAAAAGGGGAGATTGGTGAGTATTGAACAGGATTCAGAAAAAATAGAACAGAAAAAAGGGAGATTTGATAGAGCATATTTAAAAACATACAATCGTAAGGTCAAGGAGAATAATGCCATCACAGATGTTATGTCTGATCCAGCGTCAACTCTGCAATCAGTTTCTGAAATCAAATGTGGTGAGTCTTCTATTATTCCTGATTCTAATTCTGTAAATCCTGATTATTTTTATTCTGAGCCTATAACTAATGATATTAATGTTTCCATAGCTATCCGAAAAGGAATAAGAGCACGTACTAAACATCCCATTTCCAAATTTGTTTCTTATGACTCATTTTCTCCCTCCTATAGAGCCTTTGCAATGTCTCTGTCTTCTGTTTCTATTCCACAAGATTGACAGAAAGCAATTCTTGATGAACAATGGACGGAAACAGTGATGGAAGGAAACAGTGATGGAAGAGATGAAAGCCTTGGTAAAAAAAAAACCTTGGGAGCTTATCACTTCTTCATCAGGAAAGAAACCAATTGGATGCAAATGGATGTTCACTGTAAAATATAAAGCAGATAGATCAATTGAGAGGTATAAAGCCAGATTGGTAGAAAAAGGCTTTACTCAAACTTATGAGGTAGACTACCAATAAATTTTTTCGTCTGTTGCGAAAATGAATACCATCAGAGTCTTGTTGCCATGGAGAATTAGAGAAAGAGCTGTATATGGAAATACTTCCAGGGTTTCATAATGAAAAGGCAAAATGGAAGGTATAAAAATTGAAGAAAGCATTATATGGGTTAAAACAATCACCTATGACATGGTTTGATAGATTCAGTAAGGTCGTGATTTCATTTGGGTATTCTCAAAGTAATGCTAATCATACCTTGTTTGTTAAACATTCTAATGGGAAGCTTACTCTGCTAATTATCCATATTGATGATATGGTGGTAACTGAAAATGATAAGGAGGAGATTGTATGTCTGAAAAAGTTGTTGGCTAAAGAGTTTAAAATTAAGGATTTAGAAAAATTGCGATATTTCTTTGGTATAGAAGTTTCAAAATCGGAGAAAAAAATCTTAATTTCTCAAAGGAAGTATATCTTGGATCTCTTAAAAGAAACTGGTATGTTGGGGGAGTAAGGCTGCAGATTCTCCTACTGAGGCTAATCATAAATTACAAACTAGATTGGGTGATCCAGTAGAATTAGGTAGATTGATTTATCTTTCACATACTAGACCTGATATAGCCTATGTTGTAAGTGTGGTGAGTCAGTATATGCATGATCCTCGCAGTTCTCATCTTGAAGCAATTTTTCGTATCTTGAGATACCTGAAAGCTGAACCAGGGAAAGGGTTATTATTCACTAAGCATGGTCACCTAAAATTGGAAGCATATACAGATATTGATTGGGCTAGGTCCCCTGACGATAGAAGATCAACATCTGGCTATTGTACTTTTGTAGGTAGAAACCTAGGTACTTGGAGAAATAAGAAACAAAATGCAGTGGCTCGCTCAAGTGCTAAAGAGGAATATAGAGCAATGGCTCAGGGTGTTTGTGAGTTTGGTTAAAGAAGATTATGAAGGAATTGCAACTAACAAAAAAAATGATTTATTCTTGTTTAGTGATAGCAAGGCTGCTATTGGGATCGCTCATAATCCCGTTCAGCATGATCGACAAAACATATTGAGATTGATTGACACTTCATAAAGGAGAAAGTTATGCAGGACTTGCTGAAACTCACTCAAGTAACCTCAGACAATCAAATTGTTGATATGCTCACTAAAGGATTGAATGGCAAATAATTCTATAAATTAGTTTTCGAGTTGGGCATGTGCAACATCAATGCACCAACTTGAGGGGGAGTGTTAACTTGTAAATATCTCTCCAAATCTCCTAGCATGATTGTAGCAAAATGTTTGTATTTCCTTTTTCATTCTTTCCTAGTTTAGATTATAGCTTGAGTATATCTGGAACCCATGTATGAGAAGTTAAAGATATCAATGAAAAGAGAATTATTTCTCAACATTAAGTAAGGAAAGATGAGTTTTAAAGAGAGAAGAGAGAAGAAAAGGAAGATTTGGATTATTATTGATGAAATCAGAGTGATTGATACAAAGTAGTACTCTGTTATTTATACAACAGCTCTCCTAATCCTTAGCTGCAAGTAACTAACTCAGTCTTAAGATTCTAATTACCTGCTAGCTCAGATCAGTTTTGATTTGTTACATTCATCCTTATCCACTTCTATTCCTATACTTCTTCCTATAGTATGTAACAATATTTTATACTAAGCCTATCTCAAAAATAGCAATATGTTCTTCCTTAATTTTTCAGTCAACTATGCCTTATTGAGGGTATGAGTAGATCAATCTGATGCATGAACTGTGTTCCTATTGGCCACAAAAAAATATTATAAATTTTCTATCAGGACATGATATGTAGCAACATGGATGAAAACAAGCCTAACAAGCCTAATTTTTGTTTTCAGTATATATATATAATTAGCAAAGAAGTCTTTGAATAAGATTTTGTTATTATACGTATCTTTTATTTATAAAAAATGCAGTTGAGAATTAAATAAAGATAGAAATTTGTAAATTGTAACTTCTAATAATTTTATTTAACTTGTAAAAATAAGAAAATTCAATGATAAATAAATTTTATTATAAGAAAAAAAGACACATAAAAACATATGTAATTTATGAAATTTAATATTTTGATATTTTTATTTTTATTTTAATGGATCAAATGAAGTTTTATTTCATTTCAATTTTAAGGTAAAAATAAAAGAATTATAATATTTTTTAATGTGAAAAACAAATTAATGTTCCGAATACAGCCCTCCCAATAAAATAGCTCTAAGTTCGCTCATGGGTAGGAAGACAACTCAAAGTTTTATAATGATAAAACTGCGACTTATTTTGAAGAAAACAACACATTTTCCCCAAAGCAAAGGTCGTTATTCTTAACTAAAACCACAACCAGTCATGGCATTCCTAAGTCTCAAAACAGAATAAAAATTAACTAAATAGATTCAGTAAGTTCTTGAATATAATTGAAACAAAACAAAAGGAGTTCTAGTACTTTTTAATGGAAACATTTCCTACAGCTGGCATAATACAATTACTATAGATAGCAAAGGCAAATTTGGAAATACATAATCCTTATTAAGCTGATATCTGGCTTAACTTGGATAAGTGGGCCATAGAAACTTGTTGATAAGGCAAGCCAAGCTTGGACTCTTAACACATAAGTAAAAGGACAAGCTAGAATATTTAGGCTCAGAACAAGCTCAGTTTCTCTCTATTTATAGTTGTGTACTGATCCAACGCGGAGAAACTAAATGCTTAGCTAGGCATTTTGGTTGCAACCCTAGTTTTGTGATTACTTTAATGAATTTTTAAGTCTGTAAGACGTTTAATGAATTTTTAAGTCTGTAAAACGTCTCTCCAAGGAAACAATTAGCTAATATGAAAATTAGGAGCATGCTAATACATTAATTTGACAGCAATTATCAAAATTGGCTTTTGCATATCAGAAGGTAAAGATATTGCAATAAAAATCTTCATTTGTTGGCATAATTATGAATTCTGAATAATTGAAAGGTCTTGACTTTACTCAGATATAAACTATTTTGCATTTTTTGTGCCATTACAAATGCTTAAAGAGCCAAAGATAATATTTTTACACACTAGATCAAATTCATGCAATCCATGAAGACATGCTGAGAAATTAGCCCAAAACAAGAAAATGCTTTCATTTACTGAGAAGCATGCTTGGCTCATAGAATTAAGAAAGAAGCAAAACTTTATAAGCTACATAGACCTAGTCCTAAATCAACCACCTGAATGATTTATACTAGTACTCATTGCAGCCTTAAATAGTGACATGCAGATAACAGATAAAAAAAAAAGGCATGCAAGCAATAAAACTCCATACCTGGACCCATGGCAACAAGCTCTGCAAATGAACTTCCGCACTATCATTCAAAGCATCCAAGGCAATCTTATCAACCTGCATCAATACTTCCAAGTTATAGAAATCATCTACTTGTTTAAAAAGACATCAAGGAAAACCATGTGTATCTTTAACAGAATGGAGCCATTCTTACTCGTTCAAGTTGCAATTTGCTAAAATGCTCTGGAAACTTTTTCGAGAGCAATAAGCAAATCTTCGGATAGTTTGGGAACACCCCCGCTTTCCAAAATGCTTCTGAAAACGTCTGACCAACTGGATCTGGATAATCCAAGATTTGATTTAATCTATACATTTTGGCCATGAGGCCTTCAGCTACTTCAGTAAGCTGTACTACCCACTGCAAATTCAAACCCTTATGCGAACCAACTGAACTCTGAACCTGTCCATCAGAACTCTTGTTCCTAGAACTCCTAAATGCCATGGGAGAAGTCATATCAGGACCCAAGTACTCAGTCCATCTTGATGGGCCCTCCCATTCCCTCGATCTTGCAGCCGTAGGCGAGAGGGATGTGTCATGGACTGAAAAATCTTGCAACGGCTTTGCCATGTATTAATTAGTTCACTTGGAAACTCAACCAGATATGTTTATATAAGAGTCAGATTTACACAGATTTAAATTGGGATCTGAAAATTATTATTTCCTTGTTCACTTCAGATGTCCTGTTTGCATGATACGGCTTTCTATCTTTTCTTTTCTTCGTGGCAACAGTGGAGATGGAGGACCTTCAAATTACTTTCTGCTTTCCCTTTTAATAGTTTCTCTTTGACTGATAAACAGAAATAAAGCCTGCATTTACCTTTTGGGGGGACTTTAACACGCTTATCCTAATTGTCAAAAAAAAAAAAAAAAGCTTCTTTAAAATTCTGTTTTAGGTTTTTAGCTACTAACAAAATTCAAGGGAGAGGGGGAAAAATGAGAGGGATTTTTTGTTAAATTTTTCCTGATAAACAACACAGCTAAACAATAGAGACCTAGAATATTAAAAAGGTTTTTTTTTCCTTTTTTTTTTTTTTCTTACTACTAACATTAAAATCAACATATTTCACCCTAAATTCCCATTAATACATGAATTGCCAATTCGCCATCATATCACCTCCCTTATATGCAAATTCAAAAAATCCTCAGTTCACTAGTTCAAAAACAAGAAAAAAAAGTGTACTGAAAAATTCTAGAAAATAGAACACTCTTGGTCAAAATTTGGGGAAATTTTTCATCTCGCTCTTCATACTTTATCATAAACCAAAGGCAATAAATACACACAAAAACAAAACAGCATTTCCAAGTAAGAGACAGAGAATACAACTCAAAATTAGAAACAAAAAGAAGCCAGATTAAAACTAAACCAATATGAGTACTTGTAGTCTCACATACACTTTCTAGTTTTCCCGAGAAAATGTGAGAAAAGGAAAGTAAATTTCAAATTTTCAAAACCACAATTAAATAGATAGAAGCTATATGAGAGAAGAGAACCGTACAAGTTAGAAGCTTTGAAATTGGAAATTGGAGAAGCAGCGGAGCCTGAGATTGTTCGATAGAATCAACGACAAAGTTCAGATCTGAGCAGAGTTATAAAACGAAATAGAAGAGAGGGGTTAGTTGGTTACTTGGTTATATAGTAGAGAAAAGAACTGGATTTAAAACCGGAGAGAGGATGACGGCTAAATGATGATTTGATTCGTTAATTAAAAACAGATGGCGGTTTTCCTTTTTCTTTCTTTTTTATTAAAAAAAAAATTAAATTAAATAAAATTTATAAAATATATTCTTTATATTAAATAAATTGATTACTTTGAATTTAAGTGAAAGTAAAACTTAATTATAACTTGTAAAACTTAATTATAACTTGTCAAATTTACTTTTTTTATTATAAATGGTAAAATGTTTGATTATTTCTTGGGTTAAATTACATCTGTTGTCCTTAAACTTAACTATTAATTCAATAATATTTCTAAATTTTGATTTGTTGTACAAAAATCCATAGACTTCAATTTAGTTATAACAGCAGTCCTTGTTATCGTTTTCCGGTTAAATTTTATCGAAATGCTTATGTAGCATCCTACTTAATATTTTTTATATTAAGTTATATTAATCGAGATGCCAATTTTTATTTTTATTTATAAATATATATATTTATATGTATATTTATATTTATATATTTTTATTTAATTAAAAAAGAGAGAGAGAGAGAGATCGACAGACAAGAGATCTCTACCTATAGTGTTTCATGTCGCGCTCATCACCATCCAGTGGCCAAACCCAAAGCCATTGCATCAACAAATTCATACATGTCATGCACAAAAAGATCTTTAGCAAATCCTATATCGGCTAGAACTCAGAGTCAGCCATCCTCGTTGTCGTTGAGCCTCTGTCCACACAAATGATCACCAAAACCAGCACTCTTAGCACTTGCATATCAAGCCTCCTCCACGAGCCTCACTTCCATTCTTGTGCACCATCAGTCGATACGGCTACTTTGATCCATCATCATAATACTAGGTGAGCTACATTCTCACCTTCAAAACCATTGTCTTATTCTCTTACTCTCTTTATTGCAAAATTGCTACTTGATTTTTTGGGATTTCAATTATGGATATTGTGAAAAATTATATAAAATTAGAAAATTTGGGGTTGATTTCATAATGGAGTTATTGTGGGTAATTTTGGTTTGTTTTTGAAGCATGGTGGTTTGCCTCTTGGCTTTCTTTGACTTTTCACTAGTGATTGATTGTTGTGGTGGTGATGGTGTTTGATGGTAGTAGTGGTGGTGCGAGATTTGAAAGAGAAAGATGAAGGGGAGAGTGTGGGCACGCTCCTTCTCTGCTTCTCTCTTATTATTTTTAATTTTTGTGTGGGCACGCTCCTTCTCTGCTTCTCTCTTATTATTTTTAATTTTTTATTATATATATATATATATATATATATATGTGCCATATGGTTTTTCAATTAGTGTAATTTAATATTAAAAATATTGAATTGGATGTCACGTAGGCATTCCAGCGAAATTTAAGCCAAAAGATGGTAACAAGGATTATTGTTATAACTAAATCAAAGTCTAAGGATTTTTTAGTAACAAATCTAAATTTAAGAATCTTATTGAATTGAGAGTTAAGTTCAAGGACAACGGATGTAATTTAACTTAATTTCTTGTTTGGATTAGTTCAATTCAAAATTGATTCCAAATAATAAATTATTTTATGGTTTAATTTTAATCTAAAATAAACTTAAATTATTTATATAGTAACTGATTTGACTATATCAACCACTTTCATTTTCTTTTTATTAATGATGGGATTTCTTAAGCTGCACAAGCATTTCTCTTTGGTGTTGGGTTGTTATATCTGTGACTAGAAATTGCAACAGGTTAGATTTAAGGTGGATTTTGTAAAATTCAAATTCGATCAATTTAAAAATAAAAATACTAGCCCCACTTAGAGGAATGGCATGATAGATAATGGGACAGCACGGGGCGGGGCAAATAATACCCTTTTATATTATTTATTTTTTATTTTTTATTTTCTTTAAAAAAAATTAATCTTATTTTCTTATATACATATATATATTCATTTATTTATTTTTTTCCCATAACTATATAATATAATTTATATTTCACATAAAAAATAATTTATAAATTAAAAATAAATATAATATTAAAAAAAATATAACTATAATAATAGGATTAAATTCGGGGTGAGATATGTCTTTCCCTGAACTCGATTCAAGTTCAAAATATAAAATTCGCCCTACCCCATTTATTAAATGGAGTGGGACAAGTGAGTACCTGATACAGTGAAAAATTATCATCTCTGCCCATGAAATGATAAGGTTCGTGTTAAAAATTTAAATAAAAATATAATCCACTTTATTAATAGATAACACAATATGACACAAGTAACATGTTTAAAATTTTAAATTAATTAAATTTTATTTAATATTTAAAAATTATCAAATTTATTAAATTAACTCTTATTAACTTATATTATTACATAAAGTATAATTAAATGTAAATATATATAAAAAAAAAATGAAAGCAATATTTATATATACATATGATATAAATATATTCGGTCAAATGTGTTAATACAATTTCACACATAAATATTAATAAGTTAAATATATTATTTTCAAATTAAAAGATTAATATGTGACACAACATAATTATTTTTGCATCATGATCGAATTAACATGAAATCGATAAATTCATAATAACTCCTAACTTAAATCCACTAATTTTATGTCCTATTTGATATTGTCATCCCTAATTTATATACTCAATAATATAAATAAGTAATAGATTACAAGATTAAAAATACATGATTATTTAAAAGCTTAATAAAATTATGTTAGAGGAATCTATTTTTTTTTAGTAGAAAAGAGAGTAAAAGTAATGATATTTAGTCATATTAAAAATGACAATAAATTAATTGTTGGAATTGAGAGTTTAAAAAGTGTATATTTTTATTTTCAAATCAATAAATAAATTTTAATTGTTTATGCATATTTTGGTAAGTGGTGGATGAATAATCGCCGATCAAAGTTCCGGTTGATTAGATATTTTCAGGTCATTTTCTGTCTTTTTCAACCACCATTTTCGGCGAGATCAGTTTCATTGGACTCCTCTCACTCCAAATTTTCTAACAGTATCTAATTTGTCATCATTGTTGACCGAAGCCAGGATCAAAAAAGAAGAAATCTGAATATTTTTCCAATAATTGAGAGTAGGTGGGTTTTAATTTATTCTAAAATTTATTTTTTAAAATATTTTTAGAGTAATTTGTGTGAAAAATTAAATTTGGACATTGATATTGAAATAGTTACGAAGT
Source organism: Aleurites moluccanus (assembly GCA_948193065.1). Lineage (NCBI taxonomy): Eukaryota > Viridiplantae > Streptophyta > Magnoliopsida > Malpighiales > Euphorbiaceae > Aleurites > Aleurites moluccanus. Next base: position 3,524 of record CANXYC010226960.1, on the reverse strand, counting down.
AAATAAATCTAGACTATGTGTTAATTCAAGGTATAAATTAGGATAAATTGATATAATTAATTTGGAGTAATTATTAGAATTATTTGAGTAATATTTGTAGAATTTAGGTACCGAAAGTCAAATAATTGTGGAGTAAATTAATTGAGACGGTAGTTAAATTAGCAATTAAAGTAATTTAAATTGAGGTAAATTATTGGAGCTGATCAATAATTTTTAGATAATATTATGAATATGGTAATAATTAAAATATATTTTAAGGTGATTAATTATTGAAATATTGAATGTGGTATAATTATTAATTAAGGATTAAGTAAATAATTATTTTATAGAATTTATGGAGACCCCTCTAATTGCAGAATAATTATTGAAATTGATTTAAAATATTTATTGAAATATTATAAATAATTAATTATTTATTTGGATCAAGTAACTGAAACATGCAAAATTTTAATAATTATTTATTGTTGAGTTGGAGATCTATGAGAGGTTAGTTAAATTGATGGTGATAGATGAGAGCCTAGTGGGTTATTTATTAGAAGTTTTATTATTTTTATTTCAAGAGGCTATGTTATAGTTTTAAAGGAGATTTTGTCGAAATTTTGACAAATTTTTAGAAGTTATTTCATGCCAGTTTAAAGTTTAATTTATATTGTCTGTTTTTTAGTAATTCTTGTATATTATAATTGAGGTGTTTCAGGTGTTTCTTGATCGTCAGACTTCAGGCACTCCGAGAATAGCTAGTTGGTACGATCATCAAATCAGCGAGTTATATAATTTAATATAATACTTCATTCTCCTTATTTATTTTATGTGCATTACATAAGTGCATTATATGTCGTAAAGCATAATGAACGTGATTGTGATGTATGCTAGTACTAGTTGTGGTGATGATTAAAATGTGATGATGTGATGAAGGTTTATGATTGTGAATGATGTGTATTGTTTATGATTGATGGATGAGATTATGATGATATAGGACTGCACAAGTATGATCATGGTTATGATTTTATGATTTAATGAGCATGGTATGATGAGCTATGACTAGTATGACAGTGGGGTTTAATCATCGCTCGACGCTGCTTGGCTTAGACCATGACGACAGAACCCTATAGATTGGATTTAAGAGACAATATTTGAAATTAGAGAGTCATGTATGGGGATTGGCTCCCATGATTAAGGTTTAGAATAGTTTATGTTGACTAAATTCTCATCCTTAGATAATTTGATATTTTATGTGAACATATGATTTGATGAATGGTGCTTGAAGGGATGTAATGTTTGATATTGTGATGTAATGATTGAGCATATTGCATTTTATTTAATTGTATATGAATGGTAGGTTATATTTTTCTATATAGCTCATTGAATTAAATGTTCACCCATATTTATCTATTTTTCCAGCTTACAGTTGAGTATCAAAAGTTAGATCATTATCGAGTTAGTCATGTTATTTATTTTTCCGGCAGTGAAAGTCATATATATTCATTTATTTTGTTTTTATTCTGTATTATAAATCTAGAGTTCCTCATTTTTATTTTTGTATTGGTTTTGTTGTCCCTATTTTAATTCCTTGAAAGTTTGAGTTGTTTTAGTTAGAGGATGGTTGGGCTTCCTCCTTTAATTACCGTTTGTTTAGCATAAATATTTTTATGATGAAGATTATAATAAGATTTGGATGTCAAATTCTGCTTAATCGATGAGTCATAGTCCTGTTCTTATGACAGTTATAACTGTTATTTGATAATTTTATTATTTAGTGATGTATTAGGCTGATTACAAGTTTTATAAGTCTTATACTTTCTCTTTCTCTAATATTGATCATGTGTCATCGGGCTCGGAGCGTGACATTTATAATTGATTTGGCAAATTGAATTGAGTATAATATAATAATTTTCATTTATTTTATGTTTGGTGCACCAATTGTATATGGGAATTTAAAAATAATGAGATTTGCATTTAAAAATAAAAATAATTTAAATAAATATTATATTTTTTAGATATGATAAAATAAAAAAGTAATTTCTTTTGAAAAATTATTATTTGATATTATTTAATATTGAGTTGACATTGTATTTTTTTTTATTTTTTAATATTAGAAGGGAGAATTTATATTTTTATTTAATAAAATATCAATAATTATTTTGTATATTTTTTTTGAAAAACTATTTTATATATTAATTTATCTTGTTTTAACTCTTAAATACACTAAACATAAAACTTAACCACCTAACGTCACTAATAATATTAGTATTAGTGGTTTTCTTTATATCAGTGGTCCATTAGTAACAGAACAAAGTCATAAATAATGAGGTAAATTATTACTAATAATGCAGCTCAATAACAAAAAGGTTATAAATAATAGAGGTCTCTCTCTCTCTCTTCTTATTCCCTTCTTTAAACAGATAAGTAATGGGTTTTTCTATGGTAAATATTTTAATTACTAGGTTCCGATTATAGTAAAAGAGGATGGGTGAAAGTTTTGGGTGATAAAAGCCAAAAAAAGAGATGATTAGTCAAATTTAATTACTTTAACGCTCTTTAAAAATTTGATATCATTAACATTTTAGTTTGTATTATTTTAATATTAATATTTTTAATTCTTAAAATTTATTAGTGGTCAATATTTTAATCATTATTTAAAAAATTATAAAATTTTTTATTATATTTTAATTCTTAAAATTTTAATTTATGTAATACTTTCATTTTTTAAAATTTAATATGGAATATTTTAATTTTTCAGTTGTTTTATTATAAAACATTTGAATTTTTATTTTTATTGAAATTAATTTAGAGATTAAATATACTAACTTTAGCATAGTCAAAATTAAAGTATTAATTATATAAAATAAAATTTGATATTATAATAATTTATTCGTTAAATTTTTATTAAAATGAATAGCAGATGACAGTTTAACAATGTCACATCTCAATTTAAGGGTTATAACTATTTTAGGATATCGGTAAGTTTAATGTCAATCACCCGTAAAACTATAGATTATAAATGTAAATCAGAATTCAACATAATAACAGCGGAACTTGAACCTAACCCTAAAATCATAACATGTGAATATAACATTTTATAACCATCAATTCTTATTCATAATATCATTATAATTCATAAACCATATAAGGGATCACTTATGGTATGCCATATCCTCCAAGACATCATCATGCAACTGTCACGACCCAACCCAGGAGTCGCGACGGTTCTAGGGTACGGGTGATGCATAAGCGACCAGTACCACGAAGAACCCAAATCAACTATCTATATGACATGCATTACAATAACAAGCTCATTATAGCTTAATAATTTCATAAAAATTTGGGCAGCATCTCCTTTGTATAAGGAGCATGCCCCAAAACAAAAACACATGAAAATAGCACTTCTATAACCATTCCACCAATTATCTCCAACTATGGATCCCTCTGGATCTCCAATATCATCTCCATATGTACACATATACCCATCAATATCCATAATTATTATATCACAAATATAACCACAATATATATATATATATATA
>CANXYC010226959.1:0-28689 GCA_948193065.1 Aleurites moluccanus | reverse complement strand
AATTGCAGATTTTTCTTTAAGAAATGAATTAATTGATGTTGGGAATTAAAAATAGAAACTCTAAGATGGTTAAATATTAAGAAATCATGTTGAGAGTAAATTCATTGGTCCATTATGCACTTTGGGAACCTAGCTGATAGGGTTTTTATCAGTGTTCCACCTAGAGGGGACCATGAGCTCTAGGTGTATGCCTGGCCAAGCATGCATTTGCGATAAAGTAGCAAGGAATACCGATGCGCTCTGTTGTGATAGGTAGCACGGCTACTGATGCATTCTATAGTTCTACCATGTTATTTGATAGTGTTATTTGATTGTGAGCACTTCTGTTCTTATAAGTCTAACCACATTATGATTCTTACCCATGTTCTTGGAATTGATATTTCCTTTGGATTAATATATATATGTATATGTATTTCTTTCATATTGTATGTTCATATCTTACTGAGTTGAAGGCTCACTCCTCTTCGGTGGATTTTAGGTGATAGTGTAGCTCGTGAGGGAGCTAATAGATAAGATCAAGCTTCTTGACTTATTCTTCCAAGAAGCCTCCATTGTAATTATTTTGAAATATATTTAAGTATATTCATTGTATGGTATTATGGTGCAATATGTATTGGGAGTATACTCTAGAACTCCGTAGTTGGTCATTGGGGATGATAATATTTTGATTTATGAATTATTACCTTTCGGGTTACCCTTGTTCCTTAGTAATGTGGGATACATCTTTTTATCAGTAAGGAACAAGAGGAAATTATGAATGATAAAAGTAAAGATATGAATTATACTTATATGGATCATAGAAATAAATATTGTATGATATTTATATTTGATATGAATATGTAATATAAATGAGATCCAGGATATGAGAGTTCTATGGGTTTATGGTAGCCTTAAGCCTACTCTTGCCCTAGGACCATTGCACCACTGGAGTTGGGGTGTGACAACTATATGCAAACATACAGTCTCCAGTAGTATCAGTATCAGTAAGTGTAAGGCTGATTAGACCCTATGGCCAGGACCATAGTCCTTCTCAGTTAGGGCATCAGTAATACAATGTGCACATTGTCGACAGTATATTCCCACTACCCTGTTGGAGCGGTAGCTCTGTTAAATTCACATGTAAAATTGGTCAAGGGAAATCAATATCAATAGCCAGTAATCATTAGGAACATTATGGTACAATGGCTTTCGATCGATACACATTAGTTTACTTGTCAATCAGTACACAAAAGGCATTTCCATATTAATAGCAATCAATAAATATGAATAAATTTCAATCTTTAGGAAGATCAAAGAATGATCATCAATAATAAAGTGGCATTTTAATAAAAAAGGAAACATGTTCATGGGTTAACAAATCAAACATGGTATGCATAATGATGTATACATTACTCACCTTAGCTTATAACTTGTACATTTTCCTTTTCCTTTATCCTTGATTCTTTGCCTTAACTCTTATGGTACCCATCACATCTCTTATTCATTCTTGACTCTACGTATCCAATTAATTTCTATTTAGATACTATTTAACATAAACTTACATTACTTATACTTATATTAAAGAAAATTCCTCAAATTTCCAAGTTACTAGGATTTTGCCGATAAAGAACCTTACTGACAGCCTGTGTTTTATTACTCATATCTCTCTCTACACTTATCCAATTACTTCAATTCTTGTTCCTAATTAAACTTAACATATAAGTTATAATATATCCAAATTTCACATTAATCCCATTATTATACAATTTATGGTGTTAATTTAAACTTATGCCTATAATTAGCCCTGCTACCCTACATTCTGCCTGCAATCCTATTCTGACAGATTCTATTCTTTTGCTAATAATTCAATCAATACCTAACCAATTACTGTAATTCCTTTTCCTATTAAAAATATACACATAAAATTATTACATATCAAAATTTAAGAATTTTGGGATCACTGTACAATTATTAGTGAATTTAAAAATTTAAATTACTGCCCTAAAATCTCTATCCAGACATGCGTTGTTTCTATGCCTATAATTAATGTCATACTCATCCAATTACAAAAGTATTTTACATCCATTTAGATAACACATAAATGATCATCTTTCATGTTTAACACTTTCTCTAATTCAGAATTTAAGGTCCTCATATCTATAGAATCCTATAACCTATGTTCTGTTAAACAGTCATTTCGGGCAGTCTATACTTATGATCTAATATCTCATAAACCACAATTCCAATTGCAAAACCATTTTACAGGATTATAAATGAACACTTTTTATGTTGAACACATCTTCTAATTCTGTATCTATCAGTCTGTACAATAAAAACACAGTAGTATTTTTCTATAACCCTAATTTCAGGTAAATCACAGTTTTTACTCAATAACTCTTTCCTCACTTTGAATTTCAAAAATTCCTTTTACATAGGTCTAAATAACATATTTATCTAAAAATTTCATGTTTTAACCATCCTGAAATTCAGTCTTTAAAATTTCATAATAATAGCCATAATTTACTGTCATCAAACAGATTCCAGAAACTGTATAAACCTTAAGTCATTCCTTACATTTTTAACTTAATTACCTCAATAATTTTCCAAATCATGCTATATAACTCTTAAATAAAATTAAAAATGATAATTTTAGAATCATTACCTCAAATCAAAATACTTGAATCCCACCTCCTTTTGCTCCACCAAAAGCTTGAACACTACTTTTCTATCATATTTTCTTCATAAATCTTCTTCTTTCTTCCATTTCCTATCTATTTTTGGTTGATTCTTTGGAAAGGTTGGAAGTATATTTTTGGTGCTTTTCTTCTATATGTGGTTCGGCCACTCCTCTCTAAAAATGGAAGCCAAGACTTCTTCTTTATACACTAAAACCAACTCCAAAAAGAAATGAAGACAAAACAAATAGAAATTTCTAGATTTTTGGCTTATTTGGCACCTATTTAATTAATTAATAAACCAATTAATCATTTTCCTATCAATTATTCACCTCCACCACCATAATTTTCAGCCACCTAGCTTATTTCTAGAATGGGTGGGTCCCACAACTTTGTTTAATTACACTTTTGGTCCAAAATTTTCTTTATTTGTATTTTTGACCCCAAACTTTATGTAATTTATTATGTCTATTCTGTTTAGATTCAACCTCAAGTGTGGGGAGTGAAATACCTTATTTTAAGTTTTTTTATCATTTAAAAATAGTTATGGGTCATTTCTGGATCCCAAACAGTGGATTTTCAAAATTGCCCTTAAAGTTGCCTTTATTTACAATTTTGCCATTACTCTTATTTTCAGCGTTCCAAAATATTTTTCAACTATTTCTTTTCACCATAATTTTTATATAAAATTAACTTATTTAATCTCCCTAGGTTTGGGTCAGAAATTCTAAAATTAGCCGACTGCTATTTTCTAGGCAGTGTTTTCGACATCGGCGATTTCTGAAAAAGTTTTGCATTTACTTTCTAACTGTGTCTCTAAAATTCTTTCCCATCATTTCAATGCTTTTAAACTATAAACTGAGAATTAATTTATGCATACAAGATGGGGCTTCATAGGGTATTACACTTTGTCATATTAACACATAAATAAGTAAAAGAAACCAAATATGGTAACAAATGTCAATAGAAATAATAAGGTTTAATCACATTGTCATTATGCTCAAATAGTTCACATTAATCAATCAATGAATCATTGGATCAATAAACAAGGGAAACGAACCATAAAACATAGGTCAAATGTCATTAGACTAAAATATGGTTTAGATACTTAGGGTGCCAAAGAAGTAGGTTTGTGCTGGAGAGATTGATACCCATCAACTTTGGTAAAATAGATAGCCATTAGGTAAGCTAGTTCAAAATGTAAAGGACATTTTGTTGAACACTTGGTGTGCAACACTTTGATATTAAAATGGTAGGGTTTAAGGGCAATATCAAGTATGCCAATGAATCACATTTCAAGATAATAATCAACTCAATACAAAGGACATTTCTAATCAATTAATAATCCAAGAAAAGTAGTTCAAATTAGGGCTTGAAATCAAGAAAATTCAAAGGCATTTTCACAAAAAGTGGTTCGGCCACTTTGGTACAATTCACTAAATGAATTTCATAATTTTAAATAAGAGTTTAGGCATGCATAATAATATAAAGAAGACTCATCTTGATGGTTGGTTTGATAAAAAAAACCCGCAATGGAATGCCAAGTTATTCACATTAAGCACAATTCTTCTTCACTTGCTTCCTTTGTTTCCACATCAATTTTTTCACTTGTTTTAGGTTTAATTTGATGCAAATAAGCATTATTTAACATTAGATTGAATTAAACATTACAAATGAAAATTCTAGATTTTGACAAATTCATTAGGTCTAGGGTTTTCCATCATTTTCAATTTATATATGCAATTTGTCACCTATTTCACCTTATTAACTAATAATAAGACTTAAGTGAATGAAAAGTAAGAAGAATTAAATATTTCACCTAATTTCTTTATTGAAGCCAAAACCCTAACTTGAATTCTTCAACCTTTTCCTTTGTGTTTCTTGACGGAATTTAATGTATGATAGGTAGATTAGGTTTAATTTGATGTTTTGGTTAAATTTTCTTTAAGTTTTTCTTTGTAGACTTGGAAGAAAATTTGAGAGGAAGATGGGAAGGGAGTTCGGCCAAGAAGAGAAGAAGAATTAGGTGAATGAATTTTGAGTAGAATAATGACTTAAGTAAGCTATACATATTAATAGGTTAATTACTATTTCTCCCTGTAGAATGACCCAATACACTAAGTCTCCCCTGACCTTTCAAAAATACAGTAACTCCCCCATGTAACACCTTAAAAAAAGACCAAAATGCCCTTAGTATATTTTCTTGAAGCTTGAATTAGTAATCTAATTTTTTTCTTAATTGTCAGTAGATTTTTCCTTGGAATTTTGTTTGTATGAATTTAATTAGGAGATTTAATTTGGCATTAAAAATATTAGGAAAGTTATTTAGCAATATTAAGGCAATTAAAATTAACGGTGAAGTGAATACATTATAGTACAAACAATGGCATTTTCGTAAATATGAAAAATCACCAAGGGTAAAATGAGAAAAAGCATATTTATGATGGGCCCCGCCCATAATATCTGTATTTTTCATATATACAAAATTTTGAGTAGAATAATGACTTAAGTAAGCTATACATATTAATAGGTTAATTACTATTTCTCCCTGTAGAATGACCCAATACACTAATTCTCCCATGACCTTTCAAAAATACAGTAACTCCCCCATGTAACACCTTAAAAAAAGACCAAAATGCCCTTAGTATATTTTCTTGAAGCTTGAATTAGTAATCTAATTTTTTTCTTAATTGTCAGTAGATTTTTCCTTGGAATTTTGCTTGTATGAATTTAATTAGGAGATTTAATTTGGCATTAAAAATATTAGGAAAGTTATTTAGCAATATTAAGGCAATTAAAATTAACGGTGAAGTGAATAAATTATAGTACAAACAATGGCATTTTCGTAAATATGAAAAATCACCAAGGGTAAAATGAGAAAAAGCATATGTAAGATGGGCCCCGCCCATAATATCTGTATTTTTCATATATACAAAAAATTTTAAAGATCCGAAATGAGCTTTGTTTCTTCTAATTTCAAACATAGTATCAGTTATAACTAAAATTTTGCACCGAACCATAATTAGTATTTTTGCTACACCGAATCAGTTTGTACATATTTTTTTCATAATTAAATTTCTCTAACCTAATTAAATATTATTTTCCCTAAAATGTTATTGGACCATTTGTCATCCAATTAAAACTAATATAATTAAATTTATTAAAAATACCTTGACAATTAAAAATGAGAAATTTGCATCATCTTCTCACCATGGCCGAACCACCCTCCTCCTCTCCCTCCTCCATTTCTTTCTCAATTCTTCACTAAATCCACTCAAAATTCTTTCAAATTTCTATAGCCCATCTCTAAATAAGCCTTTCCCACAAATAATTAAAGTTTTAATAGTTCAAATAAGTGATTAGAATTGAAGAAAAAGGAAAGAAGATCAAGTTGTATTCATATAGGAAATTTCTCAAACTTGGTTTTTAATTTGATTTTAAGGTTTCTATTAGTAGATTAGAAGCATAAGAGATGTTATATGGTGTTAGAATAGCAAGATATTGCATGTGTTTGAATTTAAGAGCTTGAATTCAAAGTTGTGAGAAATGAGTTTTTGAATTAGGATTGTTTAAGTCAAATTGATGGTTGTAATGATGTTATTAGATGTAGTGAATAATGAGTATAAGGTGAGATTTGAAAAATAAATTCATTAAAAGGAGATGTGAATAGATTAGGGTTTATGGAAAAGTTTAATTTTTAATAATGAAGGGGGAATTTCAAATTGAATGTAAATATGTTTAATTGATACATAAATAAGTGATATAATATAATTCATTTGAATTGTAACTCAAAAATTGGATGATGGTGGAGACAAAGTGAAGGAAAGGCCCATCCATTTGCGTTAGGAGTGAGGAAAAAGTTTGATTGACAATTAATGTGAGTAATAGATATATTAATAAACTCATGTGCATTGCCAAATAAAATTTAGAACATTTCCTTTTGATACTCATATTTTGGCCGAACCCTTTATTGCATATTATATCCCATTTTTATTTGTTCATTCATTCCATTTGTTCTTTAGTTATTCCTTGTTGCCTAATTAAATTGTTTAATGTATTATAATTGAAATCAAACCTAATTTGATTAAAACTCCCATTGGCCGAACCATTGCACGAAGTCCCTTTAACATTATTTGTTCTAAATGTAATCTCATTTGATTATCCATTACATCTTTATGTGTATCTATGTGAATTTATGACAAAAATACCTAACTGATAGGGAAATATTGGCTTTGTATACAATGATTTATCACTTACTAGGAAAGGATGTATATCCTAACCATAGGGTCTGATCAACCTTGTGAAATATTATTGTAGGAGAGTATGCCTAAACATTGGCCCCTACTCTCATAATGCAGTACTATTGTAGTTTTATTTCTATCATTGGAATTCACCATGAATACATATTTTTTATTTATACCATATGACCCTTATCGATATTACTTGTACTAAATTTATTTGCCTTAAATCCCTGAAAATATCATTAAGATCATTGTCATAATTTATGTATTTGGTTCCTAATCATTGTAGTCCATATTTGTTACCTAATTAATTAATTTTATATATTTATTAATATATTTATTACTTACTGAGTAGCAATACTCATAATATTTAATGTTTAAAATTTTAAGGTCAAGGCTAGATATCGGGTTCTAGCATTTCTTTCTCTGGTTGGACTGTTGTAATTAATCATGTAAATATTTTCTTTTACTATGTAATTAATATGTGACTCTAGAGCTCCATGGAACTTGAGGGTGTAGTTGTAAATATTCGATATTTTATGTTAATGAAAAATATATGTTTGATTATTATAATAGAAGTGTTTATATTGTTGATATTATGAAGTTAGGGGTATAAGGAGGAAATATTGAAAGTGTATTTTTCATGCAGGTTGTGTGGTTGTTTGGCAAAAATTGAAGTTTGGGATAAATTGGTATTATAAAAAAAATTCCGTCAAATTTTCTATAAATCTCTGTATTTTGTTTGTAATGTCTAAATTGCAGGGTTTTACGGGTTTAGGTAACCTTAAGCTTACCTGTACAATATAACTGTCACATTTCTGAAGCGGAGGATATGGCACCTCCTAACGTATGTTTTGTTATACTAGTACACTCTTCTGTCTATTTTTGTTGTTAGTTAATCCTAAAATGATTAACAAGAACTGTAAAAAGAAAGAAATGACCTTACCATTTATTTTTAATTAATTACAGTCTATTTTTGCTTTTAAAAAAAATATTTTTTAGGGGTAAAAAAATTATTTTCATATTTTTTGACAAATTTGAAAATAAAAAATAAACAAAAATATTTTTTATTTTTTATTTTAAAAAAATAATTTAAGAAGAAATTAAATTATTACTTCTTAAATTTTTTAATACAAATAAAAAATTCATTTTTTATTTTTGAAAAATTTGAAAATAAAAAGTAAAAATATTTTTTTTAAAAAAATATTTTTATTTTTTATTCATTATTTTTTATTTTCAAATTTTTTATTTTTTAAAAAATAAAATAAAAAATATTTTTATTTATTTTATTTTCAAAGTTGTCAAAAAATATAAAAATACATTTTTTTTTAACCCTAAAAAAATTTAAAGCAAAAATATGATGTAATTAATTAAAAATAAAAGGCAATGGCACTTATGTCTTTTTACTGCACTGGTTGACCATTTTAAGGTTGACTAACAGCAAAATTGGATGAAAAGGTCTAGTAGTATATTATGACATTTATCATGAGTAAGTTAGTGTATTTTTGAAAAGTGAGGGAGAGTTAGTATATTAGGTCATTGTACAGGGGAAAAATTATAATTAACCTTATATTAATTAAACTTTAGGTAATTAAAAATTCCTCCCCGGTACTTTAGGTATTTATGTTTTCACCCCTCAACTTATAGATATTTATCCTTTTGTTACACTTTAAGTTTAACACAATATCTCTTATATTTTTTCAGGTTATGATTCTATTGGTACATTTAAATTTATTCACTTCCAAGTTCATTTAAAAGTTCTAGCACCGAGGTGTCTGCTTCCCTATTAATGTCGGTTTTGTGTAACTTGCCTAGTTATGCACATATAGTGTTCCTATATTTAAATGGAAGGTTTCTAGGGTGTTGCGATAATTTATGGTATATACAATAATAAGGGTTGCTTCCCTTTAAAATTTTTCAGGATAAGCAACAAAGAGAAATTGCACACAAACAGAGTATAAGATATGACGATGTTTTCTTTCAACATGATCATTTTGTTGAGAAGTATGAGGATAAGTATGTTAGACCAATGTACTTTATTGATGAAGGAACTGAAGTAAGATTGGATCTTTATATTCTATAACATTGTCAGTATAAAGAATTTTAATAGTATGAGAAAATTCAGTTTTGACAATAGTAGCAAAATTTATATAAAGTTGAGGTAATTTTGATCTGTGTTTCAGAAAATAAAACCAATTAAAACAAAAATAATCATCAATAAACAAAATAAAATAACAACAACCACTAACAGTTGGATGCGATAAAGGTCTCCAAATATCTTAATAGACTAAATCAAAAGGAGTATCACGAGTAGATTGACTAGTACTAAATGAGAAAGTAGGGTTTTTAGCTAATTGACCATTTAAATTATTAAAAAATTTCAAATTTTGATGTTCCTAACAATCCACGACAGATTAAAGATCGAAGTTTACTAGAAGATGCATGACCTAACCGAAGATGTCACTGATATAAAGGAGACATAGTTGTTGCAGAGAAGTGAGGTAGGAGGAAGATGGAGAGAGGTGTGCTCAAATAATCTGCCTACTTGATGACATGTTCTAATAAGTTGTCCCGATTGCGGATCCTTTACATGACAACCATTGGGAGAGAAAATAATAGTGAGTCCTAGTTCAAAAAATTGACCGACATAAACAAGATCTTAAGCTAAATCCAGAACCAAATAGGTATCAGGAAGACTAATATTTGAAACAAAAGTATGGCTAGTATGAGTAACTGACATATGAGAGCTATCAACAACTTGTATGGACGAAAGACATGGAGTAGTGGATAAAACAAAATTTTTAGAGGTCATATGATTGGTCCATGCAAAATCATGAAACCAAGAGGATTTTCTTAAAGTAACAGACAAAGCAATAGGAGAGAAATAATGAAAATAAATAACCTGTCTAAGTAAGCTCACAATGGTACCTAAGTTCAAAGTGGACAAGTGATCTGAGACAGCAAAAGCAATGAAAGATGTCCCAAACTGAGAGAAATCAACGAGCCAAAAATACTGACGTGGCAAAATTGATATGGCAAAGGTCATTCTATAATGAGGAACCAAAGAGCAATTATGATGGACTGATGAGAGACAATTACTAGAGATGACTAAAGGTATAAAACTTAAAAATTAGAAATTGTCATATAAATAGAGAAAGAGAGAAGAAAAAAAATGCTTAAATCTAATAAATAATTTTAGAACAGAGATTGAGAGAGATATAGAATATCTGAGAAGCTCTAATACCATATTATAAAATAAAAAGAATTGTATTATATTATTGTGTATTTTGAGTACAAGAATGATCTCCTATTTATATAAGAAAAATAAATTTATATATTTCCTCTATTTTTTTATATATGTCATTTTAGAGAGGGATGAATTTTTTTTTTTATAAGTCATTCTCATATTTCAAGATTATATTTATTATTTTCTTCCAATTTTATCTCTAATTAACAATTAAATTTATATTTTCAATTAGTTTTGTAATCAGTGAAGCCATACAACAAATAAAACTATATTAGTCATTTTATATTAAAATTAAAGTATAATAATTAATTTATTATTTTTTGTGTCTTCCTTTAAAGCGACTTATGTAATCAAATCTATGATATTATATAATAAAATCTATAATTCCTAAAATCTGTCTATAATTATAGACTCTCTGAATTATAGGGTTAATCCCGATAATCATGCTAATTACTATTATTAGCAATTCTCTGGGGCATCACCGACCACTAATTAAAACACTAACTATACCCACCACCCAATTCAATATTTTCTTCATTCACTATTGAAGCTTATTATTCACTCACTTCCTCTGAATAGGGAAATGCACCCTTCTTTCCTCCAATATGATCTCCTTCTAATATTCAACACCTAACTTGACATGACAGAATTAACATTGACACCACTGTTTTATTTTGGCCTCTTCTCGGCTTAGTGCCCACCATGCATCAATTGATATAAATAAAGACTCAAATCCACCTGATGTGAAGATATAAGAGTTTGTAGTAGTTACTATTTGCTAAACTATTGGAGGAAGAAAAAAGAAAATTATTGGGAGTATCTTTAAAGTGATCCTCTCTGCTGCTGCTCTTACCTATAGAGGCAGATATTTTGTTAAGAGGGTTTTATTGTGTGGTGTATGAATTAATATTGTATACTGCATAGTTAAATATGGTTTGTCTTAAATATGAAATGATTTATAGTACTATTAATGTACCATCAAAATTTCTATATTGTTTATGCATCAATATGCTCTTGTCTTATTTCAAGCAATTCAACCAATTGGACCGTTTAAATTTTATTTTGTTAATTGAATATAAAACTTTTCATTTTTTAAACCAACCAAGCCCTCTAAAAAATAAAAATAATATATGAAATGTTAATAAGGAAAAAAATTAATACTATTTTGTGATAAGTGCTGGGGCCTTCCCCAATTGGATATTTGAAATAATTATGGAGCCTCTTGAAGATAATTATTGTACTATTAGTTTATTATCAACTAATCAAATTAAAAATCATATTTGTCACATTTATGATTTGGTTTGAATTTAAAACATATTCAAACTGAATTTGGATTGATTGTATGAAAAACCAACTAAAATTAATCGGATAGGAAATATACTAGAACCACATTGTTTTGGCTTTATTATGACGTCATCCGCTCAATTTCAATTTTTGGGATTTTTTGTTTAATTGTTTTTATCTATTATTCTACTTTCCAACACATTTTTTAGTACAAATGATACAAAAATTACCAAATTTTGATTTTTATATTATTAAAGATATTTTTCTTGTCATTAATATTTAAATTTTTATTTATTTTCCTTTTAATCAGAGGTTATTGGTCGGAGTCATATCAAAATTTCACCGAATACTGACGTGACTAACAAGTCAAATAAATTTTAGTGATCACATTAAAAAAGCTTTCAAAGTTTTGTAATTTTTAGAGTTATTTATATTTTTTACCTTTTGATTTTTTAATTATTTTTTATTTAAAATATTCTTTTAATTATATTTTATTTTTTCTTAAAATATTCTTTTAATTCTTTCAAGTGAAAATATTTTTCTAATTTAAATTTTATTTAATTTTCATAAATTCAAATAATAAATTTTTCCTAAAAATCAATCTAAGAATATAAAATCATTAGTTGATTTTTCTGAGGCCTCGCCTGAATTCTCATCCGGTCCACTCGAAATAAGAATACTCTTTCGAGACTAAATTTGTGAAAACACTCTTGCTTTTATTTTTGAGGAGATTGTTTCTTTTATCTTTTGATTTTTGAACTTTCAAGGAGTCGCCACCTTAGCTTGTTTTTTATAAAAAAATATAAGGTAAAAACTCAATTTGGTTCCAATTAAAATTTCATGAAAAAGTGCACTAGACTTTCGAACCAAACTTGAATTCGAGTACTAGGTTTTCCGTTAAGGAATGAATTTGACTTTAATTTAATTATGACTTAAAAATATCATTATTATGTGAATAGTTACTTGGATGACATTTATTGGATGTAAAGCAATAAATAAATCGAAAAAAATAATAAACCATTCATTCAAAACAGTAAAGAATTAAAACCAATAATTTATTTACATTTAAATAAACTAGGGGATATTGATTTTAATCCTTATAAGTTCTAGATTAATCACATATTTCTCATAATTAATCTAAAATAAATAACAAAAAACTAAATAAAAGTGATATAAAGGGGGGAAATAGTTTTTTAGATTTTTTGAATTTGATGCTTAACTTAAAGCATGTCTACATATTCCTTCGAATGAAAATCAAAATCTGCATAGTTCGGCCTTCTTACGAAGGGGGTTAAGTATGATTTGAAAAAGATTTTGACTTCAAGTCTAATTAAAAGTCTGATTTTGAATTAATTCAAGCTTGATTAAAAGTATGATTTATCATTTTTCTATTATTTGATGCTTTATTAAATAAAGGTTTGAGTTAAGAAATATATACCTTTCTTTATGGTTTTCGAGTTAGAGACGATTGGACAGCCTTATCATATCAGAGTTTCACTTTTCTTTCGCAAGAAGAGATTTAATTAGTCCAAATATTCCAAAATTATTGCAAAGGTAATTTTGATTAGTCCAAGTTTTCAAAGTTATAACAAGGAAATTTTGTCTTAAAAAAACCACATTAATTCAAGGAGAATTAATTTGAGACTCCTTATGCCAAAATTCTTTTATTCCTTTAATTCAAAGAGAATTAAAGAAATCGATTTGAATCCAATAAATTGCTTGTATTAAGAAATATTAAATTGGAGGGAGAATGGAGAGCTAGCTAAAGAAACATCAATTTAGCTAATCAAAGGGCCATTGAAAGATTGTGGGAGGCCTAACTTTATAGGCAAAGGTTGGGAATGAGGTGTAATACCCTATAAATGCATATCATGTTTTTGTAAAATAAGTTCTCAGTATGTGGATTAAAATTATCGAAATGGCTAATTATAATTTTGAAAACTCAGTTAGAGCGAAAACAAGAAACTTTTTCAGAAATTGTTGATACCGATATCGCTGCCGTAAAAATAGCAGTACGGTCGACGAATTAATTTATGAATTTGGATTGAGGGTAAATGATAATGTATATGCATGTGTGAATATAGTAAAAAGAAAGATGAGAAAAATGTTTAAGAACACTAATAAAGTAAATAATGGCAAAACCGTAAATAAAGGGAACTTTCGGGGAATAGTAAAAATTCGACAGTCTGAGTTTCAGAACGACTCTGAAGCTATTTTTATTAATACTATTTAACATAAGATGTTTAAACATTCACTTTGAATTCCAATTGCCAACGGAATTATCGGAATGAATTACCGAGCGAAAAAGTACCAAAAACAAATTAAGAAAAATTGGAGGACCAAAAGTGAAATTTTCCATTTTTATCTTACTATATAAGCAAGACTTAGAAAATTTTTTGCCATTTCTTTGTTCTTCCATCCGAAATTCCATTTTCCATTTCCAGTCAAATTTTCTCATATTTTGTGGAGAGAAATTGTTAGAAATTAGAAACAAACACCATACAAACTATTATCCATCAAATTGAACCATAGAAAATCAAGGACAATTCAAGAACACCAAGTTGGAAATTTCGGCCACTTTGAAGATTTTGGGTAAGTTGTTCATTTGTTGGTTTTTATGGTTTAATTAGGTTAATTAGATGTTGGTAGGATTGAGTAAATGGTTTAATTGCATCAATTGATGCATTAAGTAATTTTTTCCAATTTCCAAACCCTAAAGTGAAGTTGTGTGAAATGATTTTGTGTATATGAGTTAGATGTGTAAATTGAGTATATAATAAGTTAATTGGATATTTATTTGTATTTAATTGATGTTCACTATGTTGTAGAAAATTCAATTAAAGAAAGTTGCCAAATTTGTCTACTTTGAAGAAATTGAGAATTTTGGTGGCAAATCAATTTGGCTAGGTGAGTCTTTTATGCATCAAATTAAATACCTAAATTGTTAGAATGCAATTTGGAATCCCTGAGGCCACTTTAGGGAAAATTTGCCTAAATATTGTTCTTGTTTTCCCATGGCTTTTGTATGCCAATTTGATATACTTGATGAAGATTATTAAGTTGTGGTTGTTGCCTATAAATTGCTTTCCATGTGTATGTTTATTGATAATTGGGGCAATGTACATATTGCACCAAAACCATGCTGAAAAATCCGTAAGCCAACCATTTGAATGCTACCGTCGCTAGCGACAATGGCATGCCAATTGCATCAACTTTTTAGCCGCAAATGACCAATTTATGTTTATTCCCATTATTGGTTGTTAGACCTTTGGTCATTGTTTAATCGATTATTATTGATGTCTTATTGACTTTATGCTCATCTAATTGATTTCTGATGAGTTATTGATATTGTCGATGCCATTATTTTGAAATGGTATCAATTGATGTGTTTATCGCTTCTATTGATTCCAAGATGATTTGACAGAGCTGCCATTCCGACAGGGTAGTGAGTTCATACTGTCAGCCTTGTGCACATTGTATTGTTTGATACCCTGTACTAGGAAGGGATGTCCTAGTCATAAGACCTGTACAGTCTTATGTTATATATATATTTATATGTGATTTGTGCTTGGCACATCTCTATGCATTCATGGCTCTATATCTGTCAATTTTCATCTTGTCCATGTGATATGTGCTTCATTGTTATGATTGTTTACTTACAGTCATATTCTATACTTGATTCTGTATTTACAAAGACTTTGAGCAGATTGATCCATTTATGTCATCTGCTTATTGCTTATTGATGTTCTATTATCCATTTTATTACTGAGTATCATATATATTCACCCTCTCACTGTTTGCCCTCTCACATGTAGAGTAGGAGGCAAATTTTCACCACATTTGACTCTCTGTGGATTCTGCAGATCTTGTGTCAGTGTAATATTATTAAACACTGTATAATTTTATATGTTCATATCCTAGCTGCTCCATGGGTTTTGTAAAGTATAGTTAGTATATGAATATGTATGTATGGGAATATTGGAGATTTTAAATGATATGATTATATTATTTACAGAAAGTTGCAAAATGATTGACAAAGTGATAGAATAAATAGTATTTATGTGAGTGAATGGTTATATATACTATTATGTGATTGATGATGGGTAAGATATGTTTCCACTGCGATATTGTGAGTGATTGCATTGTATGAGATTGATGGGTTCTACAGGTGCCGGTCGCCTCGGCATCTTCCACACCCTAGGATCATCGCGATCCGGCAACGGGTCGTGACATGAGGGAAGAGCAAAATTTCAATGTTGGATTGGGGAAATTAAACACAAAATGAGGGAATCCGTCGGGTAGGAGGGGAGAATCCGTTGGCTAGGCGTGGCGAATATGTCAAGCAAAAGGGGTGGATCTGCCACCTCTAGCTGGCTGTTGCCCTTGGCTAGACGACCTTGCAGCCCAAAAGGCTAGCTAAAATCACCACTAAGGTTAGGCAGATTCGCCTAAACTTTGGGACGAATCTTGGCCTTTATAGGGGCGAATCCCACTCTTCCCCTGGAGCTGGATGGCCTCTGCCATCCAGGCTCATAAGTGGCTCCTCCATGTCTGTTGGGAAACTCCTCCATGCCTGTTGAGTGAATCCCTTTGTTGGTGCTTCAAACTTCTAGCTACTTGGTCATTCGGATAAGTTTTCTGATGGTCTAGGGTCCATGATGAGTGCCATTCAATCTCGCAAGAGTCTAAATATGTTGCGGGAGTGCTCTAAAGGTGCATGAAAATTTGATTACTCCACGGATGGCTTGATTCTTGCTCCAAAACCTGCATAAATCTAGTTATATGTAATAAGGTGCAAAATCATGTGTTCACACTTTTTTATTTATAATAATCTCATAATTTTTTAAGTGAAAATATTTTTCTAATTTAAATTTTAAAAAGAAAATAAAGAATTATTTTGTCATTTTAAAATTTAAATAAGTTGTTTATTGATTTAAATATAAGATCATTTAATAGATTTTAAATTTTAATTACTAAGTTGTTGTCTTCTATACAAGAATTTATATATATTCTTATGGTCATCTAATAGATCTAACAATTATTAATTTATTAAAGAATATTTTCTAATTTAATTAATTTAAATTAAAATAATATTTGTACTTAGAAAATTAAAAGAATATTCTGAAAAGAAAATTAAAAGAATATTCTGAATAAAAAAATAACCAATAATTTTGAATTCGTAATTTTTTTTTATAAAAAATTTATTATTTAAATTTATAAAAATCAAATAAAATTTATATTAGAAAATACTTTCACTTAAAATAATATTTTGATGAAAACTAAAATTAAATAAAAAAATATTTTGAGTGAAAAATAATTAAAATAATTAAAAGGATCAAAAGATAAAAAAAAATATAAATAATTCTAAAAATCACTAAAATTTGAATTTTTTTAAAATGTGGTCACTAAAATTCATTTGACGTGAATTCAAAATGCCATGTTGAGTCAAACGGTTGGGATAACATGTCTTGCCATGTCACCCACTTCAGTAGGGTTTTGGCTAGAAGTGACCTTTGATTGAAAAAAAAAAAAGTATTTGCCTATAAAAAATATTTTTTTTAGTGATTAAATTGAAAAAATAATAAAATTTATTATTTTTAGTGTTATTTGCCCCATATTTTTTACTTTGCTAATTATGATATGGAATTCTTTGATTTTTTAAATAATTTTACTTTGAGTCAAATTAATCATATCGATTATTCAAACCAAAATTAAATAATATTATTTTAATTTGTATATATGTTTTTTAAGCATGAGAATGGGAGATTGAAATCTAAGTTGGATAAATTATTATTTTGTGGCAAGATTTGATTTAATTAATAAAATAATCCTTTTTTTTTTTGTTAAATTAATTAAATAGTCCCTTAATTTTTATTTCATCCTTCTTTTTTGTTAAACTAATTAAATAGTCCCTTAGTTTTTATTTTGTTAACAAATTATTCCTTTCACTACTTTTTATTGTTAAAATGTATAAAAA
Organism: Aleurites moluccanus; assembly: GCA_948193065.1. NCBI lineage: Eukaryota > Viridiplantae > Streptophyta > Magnoliopsida > Malpighiales > Euphorbiaceae > Aleurites > Aleurites moluccanus. Next base: position 11,286 of record CANXYC010226959.1, on the reverse strand, counting down.
AATATTAAAATATTTTTTATTTACCCTTAAATTTTTTATATCAACTATAAAATTCAAAATTTTAAAAAAGAAAAAGAAAAAAGCACTAAATAATAATAATAATAGAATTAAAATTAAGAAAAAAAGGAAATAAGAAAGGAAAAAGTTGTATTATATCAATATTTTTATCGATTAAGTCAATGAATAACTCGATTATAAACTCATGAATAGGTTTATGAACAACTCAATTGATAGGCTTGCAAAAAACTCGATTATCATTATTATTATTGGCCTAATAATTTTGATATCCCAAAAAATATATTTTAATACTTTTATTGTCATGTCTCAAAAATGGAACATGACAGTTTTAGGGTGTGAGACCCGCCTATATAACCAATACCCGTAAAACCCCTGTTAAAAACTCAGTAACCATCTATTATCATATTCTATTCTCATCTCAATTCCAACACATAATTCAATTTATCATTAAACATTTAATTATATAATTCATAATATGCTAATTGATTAATTTTACATTATTTATTTGCATATCGTACACAATAACTACTAACTAGATAACCATGGAGCTTCTAACATATAACAAAGAGTCATGTTTAAAGATATTTACATAGCAAGGAAGTCCAGCTCTTTTGAAGAAGAATAAAATCTCGGAACCACTATTATTTACCTCTGACCTAAAAAATGTCAAACCACTAAAGGGGTGAGTTTTATAACTCAATGAGCTATAAATATATTATTATGCAATTGGGTTAGGTAAAGGACATGATAATCTACCAAATGTTCATCTCAAAAATAATAAGTAGTAAATAAAATAAACAAGATAGTCAAGGTCACATAAATCAATGATTAGGCAGAATAAAGAAAAAATAAATGTCACACTCCGACTCCAGTGGTGCGATGTTCCTAGGGCAAGGGTAGGTTTAAGGCCACCATAAACCTGTAGAACTCTCCTATCCTGGATCTCATGCACAATTCATATTTACCTCACATATATTTATCATTCAAACATTCATTTCAAGATTCAAGAAGTCATAATTCATATCTTTATATTTTTATCATTTCATAATTTCATCTTGTTCCTTATTGATCAAAAGATGCATCTCACATCACTAAGGAACAAGGGCAACCCAAAAATAACAGATCATACATCAAAATAATATCACCCTCAATAACTAACTACAGAGCTCTAGAGTATACTCCCAATATATATAATACCATAATATCATACAATAAATATACATAAATATAGATTTCAAATTGATTACAATGGAGGCTTCTTGGAAGAATAAATCAAGAAGCTTGATCTTCTCTATAAGCTCCCTCATGAGCTATACTATCACCTGAAATCCACAAAAGAGGAGTGAGCCTTCAACTCAGTAAGATATGAACATGCAATATGAAAGAAATATATATATACATATGTATATCAATCCAAATGAAAGATCAATTCCAAGAACATGAGTAAGAAATCATCATATGGTTAGGCTTACAAGAACAGAAATGCTCACAATCGAATAGCACTATCAAGTAACATGGTAGAACTACAGAGTGAATCAGTAACCTTGCTACCTATCACAACAGAGCGCATCGGTAATCCTTGCTACCTTATCGCAAACGCATGCTTGGCTAGGCATACACCTAGAGTTCATGGTCCCCTCTAGGTGGAACACTGATAAAAACCCTATCATCTAGGTTTCCAAAGTGCACATTAGACCAATGAATTTACTCTCATTGGAAAGAGCGTTCTATCCATAGGGTGATATGGTTTCAATCTCATAAGAAACATATTGGTCGTAAGACCATCAACATATAATATAAATTCAGTCAATATAGCAAAAGGTTTCATATGAACTTGGTCCAAGGAAGAATGACCAAGTCATTGCATTCATATAATATAATCACATGGAACAATTCATTAATTGTTTGAGAACATCATAGGGATTTCAAATAATAGGTGCATAATATAATATCATGTATAAGAAAATCATATGAGTGAACATTTGGAATACTTGGATATATCATTTCAAAGATACAATAAGTAAATGTAATGTTCATACTTACCTCTACACAATTTATCCTTGAATTTGCTTTAATAATTTGCCCAACCACAATCTCCTCAATTTTCTTGGTTTTCTTCTCCTAAGAAATTTCCCCAAATATTCAAAATTAGGATTTACCTTAATCAATAATATTCACTATGATTTCTTAATATTTAACCATCTTATAGTTTCTATTTTTAATTCCCAACAACAATTTAATTCATCTCTTAAAGAAAAATTTACAATTAACTCGAATTTACTGTTCATGTTACTATTCATGACAATCTATAATTTCTGATTTCTCCAACATTAATTACCATTAATAGCTTCAAAATTCTTGCAATAAATTCTATATACCCATAATTAACTATTCTAATTACCAGACTTTATTAATCTAATAAGAAAATGACATTTAAAAATTTTTTACCTTATTTCTTCAAAAATTGATTTCCTGAGAAAATCTGCTTAAATCCGCTGATTTATGCCTTAAAATTTGATAATATAGAGATTTAATGCATTAATTTGAGTATTAATGCATTAGAAAAGAAATGGAACAAATCTAAGAAGAACTGAAGAAGAACGAAGAGAAGAAGAAAGAAAATATAGTGCAGAAAACGCTATTGGACACAGGTTAAATAGGATACTGACTCAAAATCCAGCTCGCCAGCTCGCCTCGCCAACCCGCCTCGGCAATGCTACCTTCAATAAGCCAGCTCGCAATTCTCACTTTGCCAATCCGCTTCGGCAATGCCACTTCGCATAAGCCAGCTCATAATTCTCACTTCGCACATGCCACCTCGCATATGCTGCCTCACCAAATTCTCCTCTCGAACTCCTCTTCGCATAAGCCGCCTCGCATATGCCATCTCGGCAATGCCTCTTCGCATAATGCCACCTCGCCTATTCCTCTTTGCCAAACTCTGCTCGTCTATCTCCCTCTTCGGCAATGCCTCTTCGCATAATGCCACCTCGCATATGCCTCTTGCCTAACTCTACTTCGGCAATCTCACCTTGTCTCTTCGCTAGCTCGCATTGCTGGCTCGCAAATACCAGATTTTATGCCGAGCTGAAACCCTTCCTCGACAATTTATACTTAATCAGCTCGCAAATGAGTTACAAACATCCAAACTTCCTGATTCTTTTTGTCACTTAAAAATAGATATCCAGGAGTATAACATATCCAAAATTTAAATCATAAAAATAACTACACAGATCATGGTGACTCTCTAAAGTCCACCCTGACTTACTGCCCAAAATCCATCCAAACAGACCTGAGTAATTCCACTCTCCATTGAGTTATACTTATCCAAATTCCCTGAAATTTTACAGCCAATAACATAGCACATAAAAGGAATATTTTTTATGTTTACACTTTTGGCTCAAACAGTCTCAGTCATTCCCAGAAAATTCAAACACTCACAGATTCCTGCAGAAATGAATGAACTAGATAGGTCTTGCTCAAGAAGACATAACTCTTCACATATACAGAATTTTACCAAACAATTTTATAGAATTAAATATGAGATATAAATCTACAACTTTTATATTTTATACTTTACCAAATTATTTCTTTAAAATCATGCATTCGGCCTCACAAAATCCATCCTACAACCAAAAATTCTGGATTTCCTCAAACATTCATATCTTCAATTAATTAAAATCATCAAACATACAATTAATAAAATAGCCCAAAAATGGCAGATATTACAATAAAACATAACAGATATAGAGTCTCGTACTTGTATAAATCTTATTAGCTATATTTTTAGCAGCTTAAACTTATGAAATGACATAAAACTGATCAGACCTTATGGCTATGACTTAACCCTTCATAGTTAGGGTTATAAAATAGACAATGTGCACATCGTCGATAGTTTTCATCCACTACCCCATCAGAAGGTAGTTTTGTCATATCATATGGTATTCGATTAATATAGGTTATGGATATAATCAAATTTCAATGCAAAGTTAATACAATGAAAAGAATCATGGAAATCAAATAAATTCATCAATATTCAATTGGTTAATTATAAGGTATATATATATCAATTAAACTATAATAATCAAGAAGGGAATTTCACATAAAATGGATTCATTACTCAATTATTAAGTTGGATTGTAGTACCAGTTATATCAAGGATTCAAATGATGTCAATATTTAAATGAAATATTTAGTGGATTGTAGTTTGGTTTCTTTGAGGCATTTAATCAAACACCTTGTAGGCATTGGTTGAACAAGGTTAAAATAGGTTTTTAGGGCAATGTTCCGTAAGCCCATTTATTCAATCAACAATTACACAACTCTAACAAGATATTCAAGTATCAAGTGTATACAAATACCAATTGAAATAAGCAAAATATAGCCAACTAACCAACAAAAATTCAAGGAGGGGAATGGGAATGGCCATTCGGCCAACATGGGGTTTTAGTGGGGAATGCTTTTTAATTTCATACAAGGCTTCAAAAGGACATAATAATACATTTATAACCCACCTTGATAGTTATTTGAGACAAAATCACCTTTAAAGTTTTAAAATTCAACTTAGGTCAATTTGTCCTTCACCTCCATCACCACCATTCTTTCTTCGATTTCTTGATTCTACAATATATATTTAGCATGTTTTAGACTTAAATTAACATAGATAACTTAATTCTAAACTTAGTTTGAATTAAACGCATCTAATTCAAAAATTGGATTTTGACATAATTCTATTTCGTTTAAATTCCTTCCTACAATTGCACATATCTATCCAATTACTAATATATTCATATATAATCATCATATAACTCATTTCCAATGAAAAGAAATCAATAGGAAGTGATTTACCCCAAGTTACTTCAAAAACCCAACTTTGCTCCCTTTTTAGAGTTTGAATTTCCTTAAGGTTTTCGGTAGAAATTTTGATGGCTACCAAGTATTTAGGCTTTAAAATTAATATAGGTTTAATTAGGATTAAATTTGATATAGGTTAGATGGAAGAATTTTGGATGAGAAGTGAAGAAAATGGAGGAGAAAGTTTGGGTGGGGAATTCGGCCACAAGGAAGAAGGAGAAAATTTTAAGTCATTTTAGAATTATCTAAATTTATTAGATATTTTAGATAATTTTGATATTTATGATTTGACCCCAAAATTTTTGGTAATTATATTTTAACCCAAATCTTTTAATATTTATATTTTGGTCTCAAATCTCACTTTTTGATACTACTATCTTCCGTAATTTGGATTTCTTGAAAAGTTTAGGTTCAATAATTTATTTGGTGAAATTATATATTAAATTAGGCATTTTAGGTATAAAATTTAAATTTTAGATACAAAATTATTATTTTTCCTTAAATTGTCTATTTAGGTACTAAATTATTATTTTATATCTAACTATCTCATTAAGAACTATAAAATCAATTATACTAATTATGGGGTCCTATTTGTAATTATCAAAAAAAAATTTCGGGTATTAGATTTATAATCTTTTTGGTAATTTAATATGATTAAAATATACATACTCTTATGCACTTTAAATATTTTTAAAAGGGAAATAAATTATATATTTAATTGTATTTTCAATTTTTAACAAAAATTACTCTATTAAAAAAATTATTTAGCAATAAATTATAATACTCATTCACTTAATTTATAAGTTATATATATTTTAACTGTAAGGCCAGTCAAATAGCATAAATATATAATATATAAGTAAATAATTTGAGAATGTTATACAATTGTTATTACGACATTATATCTTTAGTAAGATATATAACTTTTAAATAAGTATTATATAATTGTAATTATATTTATATAATGCTAATAAAATTTTTAATTAAAATTTTTAATATTATAATTTAATATTCTAATATTTAAAAATATTAATTAATATCTTTGAAATATATTTAATGCTCAATTTTATGATTGGATTCTTTTTCTTTTTATTAATTGAATATTTTTGCTTTTATGTTAGTTTTAAATATTTTTTGTTATAATTATTTTATTAAAAATGAATATTTAGGAAGTTAAATATTTGTTGAGCCATAAATGAGTTATAAATGAGTTTCAAAATGAATCCAACTCAGATTCGAGTCTAACTCAATTATAATTTATTAACGAGCCGAAGTCGATTATAATTTATTAATAAGATTTTAATGAGTTTGATTCAAATTTATCTAATAGTTAAATGAGTCGAGTTTGAATATGAATCGAACTTGAGTTCAAAATAAAAATATCAAGCCAAGTCTAAGCAAATTAAAGCTTGGCTTTATTCTATTACAACCCTATTTATAAGTACATAAATTATATATTTTTTTATTTTTTATAATAAATTTAACTAAAACTTGAGATTTCACGACTTCAAAAAACAACTTTAATGTCTCTAAACCAAATACTCATTCAACCAAACTCAACCATGAAGACCTACCACTAATATTTACATGCATGCATTTCTCCATTAGTACATTGATCTTTTATGTGTGCGTGCATCTAATCTCCCTATGTGTGTATCAAACTATCAATCGCCTAAAAAGCTCGAGTATCTTTAGAGCCAGCACAATGAAGACACAAAAGCATAGCTATAAGATTTGTTTAGCAGGGGATAAGATGCAGTTATGGTAGAAAATGTTAATTAATTAAAAGATTATGATTTTGACCATAGATAACATCTTTATTTAGATTGTCAACCTTGAATTTCTCTACATTTACTCCAACAGAGAACCATGTAAAGTTGGTTTGATTTGAGAGAAAATAAATAATATATAAATAAATAAAGGAGAAAGATGAAAGATAAAGTGGGGAATCCTAAGCTTAACGAGAGCAACACTAAAGATGACAAGCTTTATCTGCTGAAAATATTGTGGTCAAACTCGGATCGATTCCATCAATTCGACCAAAAAATCCAATAACTAGATCAATAGTCAATCTAGTTTATATATCAAACTCTTCTTAAATGAAAATCAGCATAATTAGTGTTTACTTATAATTTATATTAATTCATTTCTTTATTTATTTACTTTATTTTGATATATTTTTATTTATTATATTTCTTCAATTATGATATATTTTATATAATATTTATTATGTATTTAATTTAATTACGGTTCAACCGACTCATTAAATCTTTAAGTCTTAGTCTTGACCGGTTTCAAAATCGGCCAGGCTCTGAAAACCTTGCCTGAAACACAAAGCATCGATTAGTGGGGTCACAGGATTGAAACGAGATAAATTTAAAAACATCTAATCTTACTTTCTCTCCAATATCGTGTCTCTCTCTCCATTTATTTCTTCACTACTTCCACTTTGAACTAACCCTTCAAACATACTCTCTCTCTCTCTCTCTCTCTCTCTCTATCAAGCTCTATGCATTTCAACTTCCCTCTGTACTGTACATAAATTTTGGTTTTTTGAAGATATGATTTTCCAGGAAGAAGAAGCTGGTGAAATTGCACCTAACAAACATCAAGATGAAATAAGAATCAGCAACAATAGCAATGAAGGAATTGACGATGATAATCCAGGAAAGTGGTTAAATCTAAGCTTAGGTGGGAATTCAATCTCAATGGCAGGAGACTATGATTTACTGTCAAGACCTAATTCTAGCAAGGTTTTCTCATGCAACTTTTGCAGAAGAAAATTCTACAGTTCACAAGCACTAGGGGGTCATCAAAATGCTCATAAAAGAGAAAGAGGTGCAGCCAGAAGATACCAGTCACAGAGGATGATGACGATGATGGGTTTCCCTATTAATATGCCGATGAGCAGATCACTTGGAGTCAGGCCCCATTCGCAAGTGCACAAACCAAGTAGAGAAGGAACTGCTGTTGCAGCAAAATTTGATGAAGCTAATACAGGGTATGGAACAGCATGGATGCCTTTCACGCTTGAAGATGCAATGGATTTAATGTGGCCAGGCAGTTTTCGCTTGGATCCACATCGATCAGAACCACCATCAGAATCACTCGAGCTTGACTTGAACCTACGACTCTGATCAACCCTACCCTGTTCCAATTCAGAAATTTATCCTCACAGTACTTGTATTGGAGCAATTCCCAAGATCAACCTGTTCATTAATCAAATACAGAAGCTAGTATAGGTGGGAGCGCAATCAACCTATTTCACAAGGTTCAAATCATAAGCAACGGTCATATTCCTCACAAATCTAGAAAAAAAATAAAAAATGACCTTCCAAGTATGCATGCTACACCAAAAGAAAACTTATAGCATACCCCTGCTCTTTGGTTGCATCTTGAAAATAAGTGTGAGCTGAACTACTTGCATGCCACCTAGTTTTCAAGGATTTTTTCAATCACAAAGTTTTACTCCAGCCTACATGTCTTCTTCATGTGATAGCAATTTTACTTTATTTTATTTCATTTTTGGTGGATGTATTTCACCATTTCAATTCCCCTGTAATTTTTTTCTTTTTCTGTATTATGTGCAACTATGTGCATGTGTATGTATATATTTCAATAATCAGAATGCTCGGATTATTACTGATTATGAAGAGATACTGATCAAAGGGAAATAAATAAAATAGTTGTTTAATTTTATGGTTGAGAATTATCATAGATGATATAATCTACCAGATTTGGAGAAACAACAAATAAGTAAAAGGAAACATCAACAGTAAAACAACAGCAGCTGACTATGATGAGATTCCTCATTACCATACATGAATAAAAATTTCAATAAAATACCACAAGCAATCTTCTAGATTTGCTAATCTAAATCTTTTAATATAGAAAAGTGACCAGAATATTGTAACTCAGCACAAACACTGCCCAAAAGTGAAAGATGATAAAAAGAAAATGAAAGTGAAAACAATGGTTAAGATCATACGTGCTATTGTTGTATCCTAAATTTTCAAATTGCACATTTTCCCCAAAACTAACCTGATATTTCCCAAACGGAGCCAACCATAAAGATAAACTTCAACTAATCAAAAGAAATTAGCCATGTCCCTATACAAAGGGCACACATTTAACTCCATGCAATTCTCTAACCCACAGAAATTGATCTCCCAAACAGAGCATAAAGAAGCCATCTAAGAGACTGACTTGTTATTGACTAATCAGTGATCACCTCATAGCTTACATAACTGATTTGCTAAAAATAATAATGTTTCTTCTACCATTTAATTAAATCAGGGAACATATTTTTAATCAAACTTGAAGTACCTTCTTTTATCCCACCTCAGTCCATGTGTTTTATGGCTCTTCCATCTTCTTGACACAGTTCGAACTTGAATTCATTCATTTTGTCAATCCTCCAGATCAATATAACTTGGTTTTCTTGCATAAAGATAGTTGAGAGAAATCATGCAACAATGCAATAAAAGGGAAATGATTTATGTCTTCAAGAAGTTTTCTGATTTCATAGTTTATAATCTAAATATGGTTAAGGCTTAGAGCATTCTAACTGTATGCCTCCAGATTCCTTGGTCTTTCTGTTGAAGATTTCCTTTGAAGCACTAAACCTTTCCATCCTTACCAGTTGATGCAACGCCAAAAGCATCACTGCTTCCCTGATATTCAAATTTTGATCCTCTGAGAGTATCCATTTCAATCTTTCCCTCCTTGTATTTACATTTGCTTGCTTCTTTCACATTCTCTGAACAGTATTCTGATAATGATACTTCTTAAGCATCTTGGTTTGTCTATGTGACATTAGGCATTCCTACTGTATTTTTGGCCTCCTATTCCCAATGCTATGGAAACCATGAAATAAATACAAAAATAGAAACAAGACATGTATTAATAATTTTTTTTTTATTTTATTTTGTCTCTTTCCACAAGTAAATTCATCAAAATAGCTTACTGATTAAACATGAGGCATGCAAATGTAATCCACCTTAAAGAACAAGAATTCTCTATAATCACAACTCGGGAACGATATAAATCTTTTTTCATGAAGACAATCTACTGCCTTATGAATTACCATAGACTTTAAGCTTTTGGGTTCTTTGCAGGATCACAGGAAGCCTCTGGCTGATTATGTTTGGATCACTATACGCTGCCAAATCAGAAGGATACCTCTCTGCACCACAAAATGAAAAATTGTTTAACAATTCACGGGCCATGGACTCCACAAGGCTTGAGCTTCACATAGTTGTTGGACTTTAACACAATCCGCAGCATCATTTACTCTATTGGAGTGGGCTTTGGACTGCTAGCTTTGCTCCTCCACATCGGGCTGGACTGATGGCTTGAACAAAATAGGCTTTCCACAAAAGGTGGCTTTGACCTTAGCCATTCCTTTTTTTGAGCCTTCTCAATTATATGTTGTTTGTTCTTTCTTTCCACTTCCAATGTGGAGTTAATTTCACTCATGGTACTCCAACTTATAGCTTGAGCACATTATGGTACTCCGACTTCAATTTGTAACTTAAAAAATACTCGAACTTAATACCTCGCGTACTTTAAAGTGCTTCTGTTATAAATCCGTCAAATTCTTTAACGGACCGCCTATATGGCAATTTTTTCGAGTTAAACACTGTCACCTAGGACGTCAACGTTCTGAAAATGAATTTGTGCGTGTGTTGAGCTTTGAAAATTGAATAAAAAAACAGAAACGGTCCCATCAAACTTTGCTGTTCTCTGTTTATTGTCCTTCGATAGTTACTTCTCCTTCATCTCTTTTTACTTTTTTCTCTGATTTCACTTTCTAAGTGAATTTTCAACACGATTGAACTTTGTTTGTTGATTACCGAAAGTTACAAAGTGTTGTTGGTTAAAAAAAAAAAAAGCAGTACAATAAAGGTCATTGCTGAAATGGGGACTAAAGGACCAAGTTTGTTTTCCAGTGGGGAAACTATTTATTTTTTTAGTTTATCTGTTGGGGTTTTCGGAGTTTTTTTGAATTGAATATGCAATGCATATTTTTGTCTTTTTGTCAAGTGGAGCAATTGTATATAATATACGATTAAAATATTATGTAATGGTTATCTAGTTTGGTCAATTACTGTTAGTTAGGGTTTGGTTAATTTATTGAGGGTTTTGTTAATTTATGTTAGATACAATTAGATTTGTTAATTTTGGTTTTGGTAATGTGGGTTTGTAATTTTGGACATTTATTTATGGGTTTATTTTATTTATTATTTACAGATCCAAATGCCCTATTCTCAATCAATATACACTATAATGGGCACAAAGGAGAGTATGGGTATTTTGATGGGGAAGTTTGTTATATGTGGAGCTGTCATCCGGATACTTTTTCTGCCATTGATATCGATAATTTGTTATTCAGGCTAAAAGTGAGGGGTAGTC
>CANXYC010226886.1:0-12310 GCA_948193065.1 Aleurites moluccanus | reverse complement strand
TCCTCCCATTGATCGAGCCCCTACCTCTCCTTTCAGTCGAGCTTTTTCCTACCCTCTCGTTATCACTCGAGCTCATTTCAACCCTCTCCCTATGGTCGAGCATATTCTTTCCTCCACTTATCAGTAGAGTACTTCGTTCCTCTCGTTATTACTCGAGCTTTTCCTCCTTCTTTTTTCTTTTGGGTCTGCTTTGTCTTGCTTCGAGTAGCCCATCCGACAACAACGTATTCAATCACAGCTGCTAAAGCTTTCGCTAACATTGTTCAGCTAGCCTCTTAATCACATTCTCAATGGCACATCTGCTATCTAATTCTTTCTTTTCGATCTTTTACCGAATTGAATTTGTCATTCCACAAGAGGCGGAACATCAGGGCCTTCTCCTGGGCATTCTCTTAAGCTTAAAAGCAGCAAAGTCTTTCACCGGTAGCCCCCGAAATGCTGTTGTTAACTGGCCTAAAAAGGCCAGGAAATGGCCATAGGAAGAACACATTCATTTGGCAGTGGGGCTAAAGAGATAGGGAGAATCGGTCTTGAGAGATGTTTTCTCTTCTTTCTTTTGGGGAAATCCCTTGGAAAAGGTGTCGAGACTTAGTACGGAAAAGAAAGGGCTTACGACGAATGCCCTGTTTCGGAAGAGAAGGGGGTTGTTTGCAGGTATTTCATAAGCAGAGGACTAGTCGTCAGAGCTAGTAATGAAGATGGCATGAAGATCGGCATATGACTATTACTCTTCGAGACGAGAGCATCTAGAGCAATGGCTAGTGACGGAAGACGATTTGTCCCTCTCTTTGGACTAAGTGAAGACAGTCACTTTCAAGCACTCCCGCTAAAGCTAAAGCAGAAGATGCGGCTTAGCCAGCTGCACTCTTTGATCGAACCGTCTGTTGTAAGAAGAAGGCCTTTGCCTTTGCATTAACTCCTGGCCTGGGCAAGAGAAAGAAGCTAGAAGTGACTTCGCTCCGCTCCCTTTTCAATAAAGAGTCATCGTCCGGCCAAAGGGCTTTTTAGAAAGTGGAGGAAAGAATAAGACGTCTATCCCTTGAGTGCTCCATCAAGCAGTTCGTTCCGGCTCCTGTCTAAGATGACATTGATTGCTCGCCCGTCCACGGGCACATCCTCGGGTTAAGAACTCAATCCTCGTCTTAGAGCTATGGAGTGTGAAAGTCTAGTTTGAAGTTGGAGTTTGTCTGAGCACACAAGACAGAGTGCCGTACGGGCTTTCGTTAGCATCATGCGAGAGAAAAGAAGGTAGTACTTCAGTCGCCTCCGAGACCATAGGAAGGAGCCATAAAGTATTGGAGGGGAGGCATTAACCTTTAGAACAAGACCAATAAAGGCTAGGCGAGGACCTTGAATCAATCTATCCTGGTCTTTTGTATTACCATCCGCGAACCTTTTGACTTATGATTTGCTTTGATGATATGCTTTGTAGCGAAGGAATGCTTACACGGGTGTGGTCTTTGTGATAGTGTGTAATTGCGTATAAGCTTATTATCCGTCTTTTGTGTGTACTATTATCCCCTTCATGTGATTTGCTTGTACCGCTTTTGAAGCTCTTTAAGAAGCCGATTTTCCTCCGTCCTCCCTTTTTGTTTTGTAAGTGGAAAAGTCTTGTAAGGAGGAACTGGTCTTGCTTGTCTATCACCCTTCCTTACATACAACAATTACAAGACTGCGAATGATAGAAGGCTCGAGAGACCAACACTTGGAATTTACAATCCTAACAAAGAGAGAGAGGCAATCGAATACGAGACAGACAGAGCAGACAATGAAAGAAAAGAGGACGGAATGGAATCCTGATAGCTAAGAGAATAAGCAAAGGTACCTTAAGCGTTAGGCGAATGGGCTTACATCCGCAAAAGCATTCACTCCCGTAGAAAGACATACGGAATAGACGGAATCAAAAGCAGTGCACCCAGACAAAGACCATAGGGCAACGGTCTTTAGACCAATCACACGAGAGGACCAATCCTAAGTTGAATATTTTGGTGACATTATTTATCAGGCCAAACGTTTAGTCTGTCCATCCACTAACCAATCGATCCAGACTAGATTCGAGCCAAAGATGACACGATGACGGAACCTAGGAAATGAAGGTTGAAAGGATCACAGTCGAAGCGGTCGGCTAGATCTTTTAGAGTCAGAACTTCACTGACGTTGACGTATTTATCCCTGCCTCTTCTTCTTTCCTTCCTCGCTGCCGAAACTGACTAATTAGGGCGACCCTCCCCCTCTGTGAATGCGGTTATGTATAGTTAGAGATGCATGTTGTTATCGTTGGTTTAGCTCCTTGCTCTTTCTTGGGAAGTGTGCCTTACTTCACTAAGTAAGGCGGCTGGTCTTCCTCGAAAGAAGCATTAATGGTTAGAGCGTAAGGGCTTGATTGGCTGTTTAGGTCAAACAACGGGGGGACGGCTATTAATTAGTGGTATAATGAGATTCTTACAATCTTTTGAAGGAGAAACTTCTTTCGTGCTAGTAGCTTCAAAGGAAAAAATTAGTAGTATATCTTGAATAGATAAGCATTCATAATGTATGAGCTCAACCCATGTTCCAGAGCTTGAACAATGAAAAGTCAAGCCTTTCATGCTTTTTTAGGTTTTTCCCGTTCAAAGGACATGCGAGGAGAGTTATCGCTCGAACTGGGTTGAAGGCTAGGGGCGGAAGCTCTCGGATATCCAATATAGGAATAGGTGCTTGCTTTCTTGAGTAAGGCTCGATGTAATTGAGCAGAAAGAACCGCATCGCATAGTTGAAAGTCAAACGAAGCGAGGATCTGAAAGAGTCAACAGGAGAGGAGCTAGAAGCCTTAAGCGCTAGGCCTGACCGATTCCCTTTCGTCTCTGCCAACATGGGCGATGGGAGAGTAAGGATAAGAATGGGTTCACCCGGTTGGACTATCCTCATTATAGAACATAATATATATATTATAGGAATATTCTTCTTCGAATTAGCCTTTGCCTCAGTGCGGCTGGCTTATCGGTTTCGGCGAATAGGTTGTAACAGCTCCTTCGATGCATGAATCCCAGAGCTGGTTTAAGAGGATGCGGCCGTCAGAAGCTTCTGGCGCACACTCGCCATATTTAACCCTATACATTAGCTTATTCCTTCAACCTCCAACAATTGCTTGAATAGAAGCAAATGATCGCCTTTACTTTTCGCTGGGGACTTAGTTTTGTCCGGGCCTGTAAAAGGGTGTCTGCCAACGTGAGCCGGCTTGCTTTTCTAAGATAAGAGTTCCTATTTCGTTTATATTTCTATATAGGCTACTTTGCAAAAGAAGGTAGCAAGTAAAAAATCGAATAATTATGCCAGTGCGAAGAGCAGGAAAAATCATCTGCTTGAAAAATCCTCATGATACCGTGAGGAATTGTCAGTTGGTGAAGATGCCCCAGATCTCTGCTATCCTATCACTGGAATCGTTTGCTGGTGGTATGCCCTTACTATCGATTCTTCTTCAGCGGATTCTCACCCGAGAGGCAAAAACTTTCCCAATAGTCCCGAGCTTACTGGAGTGGAGAGCTCGATCTTATGCCTCCTATGAACAATCCTTTCTTATATTGAGCCTAAAATCGGGATCTTTCATAAAAAATTACCTTTCGCTGCCTAATTGCATTGAGCTAAATCATGTACGCCCAGGCACTTATTTAAGTGTTGCTTCCCTTCCCCTCATCTTTGACTGCTATGACTTATTTAATGCCTTTAGCTGGTTCCGGGTCTTTTCTTTCTTGGATTCAATCCAATGACTAACTTATTTGCTTTTTACCAGTTCCGGCAGAAGCCTAATCAGACCGAGAGTATGGACTTATGCCCGGAAAAGACCAGTTTCAGTTCCAGGCCTTGATCCTAAATTGCTTTCAATCGATGCCTAACTCTCAGGCCTCATTTCCTTCGCTAGCTACTTGCTATCTTTTCTACCTTTCAAAGAGCCGGGAGCTACCGAAGAACCCTCTCAGACCTCTTCCTTTTGCTAGGCCCCTCTTAAATCCCTTTTATTCCTTCCTTCTTCTAGAAAATGCGCATAGAACAAGCAAGATTTAACACAAAGAGAGTCACCGAGATTGGCGACCGAGTAGATATCTTGCTACTGATTACTTGAGGCAGGACTCTTTGACTAGCATCCTCTCCTTAAGTTAAGGTCTCGATCGCAGACTTCTTTTAAAGAAAGAGACTCTTCTTTTTCCGTGGAGTCGGAGTCTGGTACCAAGGAGCCTACCACCGCCCCATTGTAGGATGCCTCTCCTTTCCTCTTTGGTCTTGGTGCCGCAGGAGACCCAGAACAAGATCAGACCGATAACTAGAGAAGGGTCTTTGTCTAGAGAAAAGTGTTCAAGGCTTCCTTTCAATTGAAAGGCAAAAGCTTTGACCTACTTATAGAAGAAATAGAAGAAAGCGAAATCTCCTATAACTAAAATAAATAGTCATACGGTACTTGACTTGACATTCTGTATCTTTTGGACTTGTCGCTTTCCCTGTATCTAGGAAAAGATAAAGAGAATAGAAGCTCTGTTGCTCAACCGTCGGCTATAGCTGAAGAAAATGCCATCTCAGGTCGGTAATCCATTTGATAGGAGAGTCCTCTCACTGAATAGGATGCTGTGGTCATTCTTGGTGTAGCTTCATCAGAGGATGAAAGGGAGTCTGCCATCACTGAACCAGGCGCAAAGTACAGTGCTGTGGTAACTGCTACCGTTGATCGGCTTCTCCTTACTTAAGATTGAAGTTGTTTCCTGAATGTGGAAATTTCTGTATGAAAGAAAGGAAAAGTGATCCATAGTAGTGAACGGTGTTCTAAGAACTTCCAGACTCTTCAGTCTGCCTTCGATGCGCTTTTCTTTCGGCAGCTCTTTCAGGAAGTTACCGTTAGGCCTCTAGGAAAGGAGGGGTTCTTTCTTGAATTCCTTCACTTAAGGGGAAGGCTTTGCCTACTTATAGTAAGGAGAGAAGAATTAGAACTCGGGAATTCAATTTGGCCTAGTAAGAAGCCTAGGGTGAAAGAGTAGCGGGGATACCACCTGCTTTCAATTTAAAAAATTCCTGACTATACTATAATGTACGCGGTAAGCAAAAGAGTGATCCTCGGGGAGAGTTTTCCCGTCATAGTAACTAGGGAGAGTAGCGTAGCCTATAAATAATAGTCAGAAAAGATGCCACTGGTCATTATTGATTTTGAGTGACCTTTAGGTTTTTACCCAGAACTCAATCATAGGCTGATGGCAGGAAGGGAATAGCTTCTGCGTAGTAAGAAAGGAGTAGCAAGGAAGTCCATGGGGAAGAAAGAAGGGATGTAGTCAAGGAAAGGGGAACCGAGCCAGGAAGAAAAGGCATTCTTGATTGACGGTTATGGGCCTTTTTTCTAAGAGTCAGCAGGTTAAAATTAGAAAGTGAAAGTAGCGTTTCCTCGAGAAAGAGCAGAGGGAGCTGCGATAGGGGTAGATGACGCGGTCACTGGTCTTTAGTGAAAGGCTTTCTCTGCCCCTAGACCAGAAGAGAGGGGTAAGCCCGGACCGGAAGACGAAGCGAAACGGGGATGGCACTTTGTCCCCCGACATCGGCCTTGAGGACTTTATCAAAAACTAACTATAAGCGGGCAGTCCTTCAAATGAATGAATTTTCTGCTATAGCCGTTTTGGGCCCATTTTTTTACCACATTCATCAAGATATCTAAATATAAAATATAAGCAATGGAGAGTAGCCTTTGGCGAAGACGACAGAAAACAAGACTGGACCTCCCACCGGAGAAGAAGCCCTCTTTTTTCCGCGTCAGGCAACCATCGATTACCAGTTTGGAGTGCTCATGAAGAAAAAGCGGAGTAGTCACATTCAAAGAACAATAACAAAAAAAAAAAGAAGAAAAGAATAGAAAGAAGGGGTTTACCTTTTCATGTAGTTCTCTTCTTTAGTCATTCCCTAACCTTTTCTCATATTAGCGTAAGCAACCGTTGAATATGAATATTCTATAAATATTAGAATATGCTTTCCGAACCTAAGGCTAATAGCTCCCGTGCTGCTTTCGACTCCTACTCCTACTCAATTAATCCGAAGTTGTGGTATGGGATGGGTGTCCCGTGGATGCGCAAATGAAACAATTTTCTTGCCTTAGCGGCAGGAGAAATGCTTAGAAATGCTCTTAGTTGAAGCTCATATAGATATAGTGCGAGAAATTGGAACACAATATACATTGCCTCATTCCACCTTTTATAACTCATAAACTAAGGGTCTTTCGATTAGCATGGGCATGGCATGACCTTCTATCTATTCTAGAGAGAAGAACTCAAGAAGACTATAGAATGAATCGCCTTTTCATCCTCGGTCGCACTATCTACTAAAACTTAGCTTTCGTACTTTCACGTAGCGCTCCGTTCGCTTGTGACTCTTCCAGAGTCTTCGGTGTCCACACCACTCATCATAGGTCTCCTCTCTTCATCCCTCTCCTTTCAGTCGAGCTCAACCATTCCTCTCCTTTCAGTCGAGCGTCTTCAAACCTCTACCAGTCCCGGACTCATCGAACCTTGTTTCAGAATAGCTCCTTTCCGTTTCGCTCCTCTCCCTATCTGGTTTGGTATGGTTACCCCCTTTCCCTATTTAATAGCATCTTCACTTCAGATCCCTTAGCATCTTCTTCCCAATCCTCCACTTATCAGTAGAGCTCATTCTTAAACCTCGAGTCCACTATCTCAATGTTCAAGCAGTTTCTGTTGACCTGGAACCATCCTTCCTACCTTTGGTCGCCTCTGCTATAAGTGAATAGGCAAAAGCCCGATTCTTCTCTTCGCTTCCTTTCGTCTCCTTAACTCGTTTTCGGACTACACTAGCACGCTTCAGGGATTCCTGCTCTTCTTGAATTGAAAGACAGTCTTTACTTCCCACCGGATATGCTATATGCTATACCTTCTCTCTTTCCCTTGACCTTCTTTCTTACCTTTCTTTCTATTATTTCTAAGAAGAAGCCGTAGTCATTTAGCCACAAGCCTTAGGCATGTCTCTGTCTCCCTCCCTAGAAACTGGAATACCAGGAAGTCTAGCTAGATTACCAAATCCCAATCAAGTAATCCGTTTCTTTGCCTTAGTCCTAAAGCCCTTACTTAAACTTAAAGCACCAACCTAAGACTCTGCTCTTACTACCCGGGTCAACCGAAGCCAAGGCCCAAGTTCAACCTTCACCACGTGAACGCTACAAGCTAGTCTCATCCTTATGCCATTTCCTTTATATCTATATGTTGATTGAGACCCTCAGGTTCCTTCTCTCCTTTTAAGGACATTAGCAAGAAGCGCTTAACTTAAGGAAGGTAAACAGGAGTTAACGGCAGGCGAAATCGAAAGGCAGTTTCAGTCATTGATGCTGGAGATCGGGAACATGACAGAAGACGAAAAGGTCTTTAGGTTGGAGATTGGTTTCCGGGAAGGAAGCTTAGAAAAGATAATAATAAAGCATTAGAGAAGTAGGGGGCTCCTTTCCCTTCTCGCATGCCAAATCATGGGCGAGCAAGGCGAACTATGCCTTTCATGTCAAGTGATGAAGAGATTGCCTTTTGGCTATGTCTCATTTTCTAGTTGATCTATGTAGTCGACCCCCTATCTAGTGTCATTAGTCTTTTGCCATAAGAAAATAAAGTATGGTATGTCAGATGATTTGTCTGCACAAAGCTGCTGGTCAGAAGTCTGACTTCTTGAGAAAGAAAGTTCTTTTCTTAAAAGACGACCACTTCCAACTGAATTGCTGCTTTCTTGGCACTTTTAGAGAATGCCCTACTTATCCATGTTCACTTCTTGCCCTCCTTTGTAGTTGCAGCGGGTTCAACTGGAATTGGATCCTAAGAAGTGAGGGGCGCTTGATCACGCTTTCTCCCCACCGCGCCTCCTCTGCTTATGCCACTGGTGATGAACTCACTCACGGAACAAAGACATAATCGGGAATTCCATTCTCTCGGTCAGCTGTTACACTTAAGGAAGAAGGAAATCCGCTCATTACTACTGGAGTGAAAGAACATCTCCTTCAATATAAGACGTATGAGGTGACTATGCCACAAGCATCAGCCGAGAAGAAATTTCTTTTGAGATCTACTTTTCTTTTGGTTCGGTATGCCGACCCGAGGTAGAGTAAGGGTTTACTTTTTCTGTTCAAGACTGTGGGGGCAATAGCAAGCTCAACTCGAGACGATAAATAACGTAGGAGAAAGAAGTCCTGTCGTTCCATGGGGAACTCCGGACCTACGCCCAATAGAAGAGAAAGCAACCTGAGTGCTTAGCATCCCGCCATTTACATTTACATGCCATGCCCTGTCAGCTCGATTGCCACGTTCAAGCTTTTCTTTCCGACACTGCCTCTTCTCCTTTCGGAATTCACTCAGCTGTGAAAAAAGCGATTTCAAATTGAGATTTTTGAGTATACATTTTCGTATATAAAGTAAAGAACATACTACTAGCATCAATCCCACCAGAGGCCGCAGATGAATCTGCTCCATTAGTCTAGCTAGCTACGGCTTCAAAGCCAAGCCCCTTCCGTTGGGAAAATGTTCACTCGATGCTGGTCCAAGTAAAATCGCTACCGAGCGCCCCAAGTTCCATGTCTTATTAAAAAAGACTAGTAGGCCCTGAGCCCGTTCCTCTTGCCATCTCTCTTTGCTAAGTTCTTTGTTTTCATTCAATCTCTTTGCTAAGTTCTTTGTTTTCATTCAAATATTTTATAGATATAGATAGCTAGGTTAGAATCTGAGATTGTACGCAATAGCTAAATTGAGAATTCAGACCTCACTCCATACTGAGAAATTGCGTAAGAGAAAAAGAGACTTGCCATACCTATCAAGTCAAGGAATTGCGTAAGTAAATAATGCGGCTTAAGCGGCCTTCACAGCCTCAGAATAGGAAGTTTCTTGCTCTACTTGAGCTGCTATTTCAAAATAAAGGTTTTATGTTCAATCTCCCTTCTCTGATGACTTACACATTTTCAATCCAATCATGATCAATTTCGCATTGATCAGGGCAGACGTTCCAGCTGCCGATTCAAACAAAGAGAGAAGAGGGGAGAAGAAGGTACAATCTTGCTACTCCACCTTGCCTTAAAGCAAAGGGTCATACTGTTCTCACTCCATTGCCATTTCTTCGGTCTCTTCCTCAGAGTTAAGCTAGCCACTCTCCATTAGTGGAGTGGGCAACTTGCTTCGGCTGCTTCCATTGAGGGAGGCCTGGCCTTATGATAAAAGGCAAGCGAATACTAATCCCCTTGGGGGGCTGGGCAGCCACCATATACACACCTCCTCACACTCTTCTCGATCCGGCCGACAGATGCCTGTTCCGCTAAAGCACCCTACCTTTAGAATTCGTCGTCTTAAGAACTCCACCTTGGGCATTTGTACACCAGTGGTTGAGTCTCAAAATCCTTTTCTTCTCGGTCCCTACATAAAATTACCACAATTGGGTCACCACGCAACTCAACTTCCTCGTCAAAAATCTCTTTATTACGCCACTGCCATATCATCCAAGTCGTGATGCCGAAGAGAGTGCTCCACTCAACATCCTGATCCTGAAACTTCCCTAAGTTCTTTTGCAGATTTGAGCCAATCCATTGCCTTAATCCCATGGAAAAGAACACACTCCATTTATGCGGATTCACCATGCGCAGCCATATAGGTTTAATGGTCTCACAATCCCTAAGAGCATGCATTATAGTTTTCTCAGCTTTCTTGCATCTTGGACAGGTGCTAACATCTGTCATATGCCTTCGTTTCCGCTGCTCATTTGTTAACAGTCTATTATGCAACACAAGCCAAAGGAAGGAGCGAACCCTTTGAGGCCCTTGCCATTTCCAAACAATCTCCCACTCCCTGCTACGTTGGTCCCAATTTTCCCCTTCAATGAGCTCATAAGCTGTGCTTATAGAGAATGTTCCATTCTTTGATGGTCCCCAAGCGATTCGATCACCATTACCTGTTGGATTCGGCGGCTTAATGCCCGCTATTTTAAGACACGATGCCACTGGTAAGAAATGCTGAAATTTATCCCACTTCCAACACCCATTCTCATCAACAAAATCAGCCATGCATTTTGACAAGTCGGAACTAAAGCTATAGCTTTATCAAGGTTTTTTATTCCTCATCCACCATGAATCCTTCAATAAATTTAGAATCCGCCCATTGCCAATTACCCACTGAATCCCTTTAAGAATATAATCCCACACCTTGCAAATTCCTTTCCAAAGAGGCGAATCACCACTTTTGGCCACGGGTTGAGGAACACCAACCTCCTCTCTCATGTATTTACTACGTAACACCTTCACCCATAGCGCATTAGGAAGAGTCAATATTCCCCGCCCGAGCTTCATAAGAAAAGCTTCATTATTCTGACTCATCCTCCGTATGCCTAAACCCCCATTAACCTTTGGTTGGCAAACCTGCTCCCACTTAACAAGATGGGGCTTCTTCTTCTCATTCGTAGACCCCCAGATAAAAGATCTACTGTGAGCTTCAATCTCTTCACAAGTCAATGTTGGCAGCTTAACCGTTTGCATTGTATACGTGGGTAGGGCCGAAATGACTGACTGAGTAAGGGTGATTCGACCCGCCAAGGAAAGCTGGTTGGTTTTCCATCCACTCAATCTATCCCGAACTCTATCAACAATGTATTTATAACTGTTTTAGATAACTCGCTCATGGAGTAATGGAACACCAAGATACTTACCCAGGTTAGATGTAAGAGAGAACCCAAACTCCCTACTAATGGCTTGCGAAAGTCCTCTGGAAACATTTTTAGAACAATAAACCCGTGTCTTCGACTTGCTTACCTTCTGCCCTGAAAAAAAACAAAAAATTGTTCCAGGCACTCACTGATAATGTGAACCTGGTCCATAGATGCTTCCGCAAACAAAACAAGTTCGAGTTCCCCGCCATCACCTCGCCTAGATCCGGGGGCTTTATACCCTAAAGTTGCAGAGGCAAGTTTCAGCCGAGGTAGGAGATCCATCATATCCATACGAACAAACCAGCGCAGGTAGCAGTGGTTGCCTTTACGTTTATAGGGGGCTCGAGTTTCCCCTTTGTCACTATCTCGCCCAGCATATCTGCCGGGAGCAAGAGCATATCCAAGTCCCATATTCAGTTAAATCAGATCTAGTAACGCTCACTACTGAGGCGAAAGAAAGGAGCAAGATACGGCCGGAGATTCTCGCACAGGAACAAGCGTAGACCCGTAGCGCGCCTTTCACTCAGTAAGAAGTGCTTTTCGTGGCGAAGCGAGGAAGCACAGTTGCGCGCTTCTCCATAGCCCCTCTATACTCTGTAGGCTATTAGTACCAAGCGCAAGCGCCTGACTTGGAAGCTTGCTGTGTAATTTCATAAAGAAACAAAAGTGTGTGAACCTCAGCGAGTCCGGGTTTCAAACTAGCCTCCTGGACTGAACCGACCTCCTTAATATTAATAGGTTATAACTATCAAGAAAGTAGGAATGGCAGATAAAGAGATGCACTTTCTGGACACAGGACCCAGAGTTTTTTCGAGAAAAGGTCCCTTCCCTCAATATCATGATCGGGTCGACCAGGCCGGATCATGAGTGAATAGAAAATCGAAAATATCAATAGCAGTTGCTGTTCCAGCCATTTTTTTTAACTTAAACTACTTATTCTAGGTATAATTATTAAATCTAATAGATTATATTAATAAAACAAACCAGTGTGACCGCGTAATAGAACTATTATGCGATGAAAATTTTGATATAAGGAGACTCCTGCAAGTTCATCAAAGCTTATGTGAGCAAAGAGCGGCTAGCCCCTATTTCAAAAGGGCACTCCAATACCTGGAGGAAATCATCTGTTCTGGAGTTACAAACAAGGAACTCCATTCTGTTGACTCTACCAGATAGAATAGTAGAACCCATATTTTTTCATACTCAAAAGAAGAAGAAGATCCTGGCTCAGAAGGAACGCTAGCTATATGCTTAACACATGCGAGTCGAACGTTGTTTTTGGGGAGCTAGGCAGAAGGAATAAAAACCTGCGCCAGCGCCGCTGATGATGCAGAAAGCTTTTTTTTTTTTATAGAAAGAGAGTCAAGGGCGGGCGATTCTTTAACCGCAGACAGCCCAGACCCGACTTAATGATGGCCGCGCATGAGATCGCACGAGACCACTTCGATTTTGAGTCGTGGGATGCGAGCATAGCGACCCTAAAATACCTTCTGCGCTATCTTAAAGCGAAAAATTTCCATTTTGAGACCGCGACCCATCGCGGAGCACTTTCTCACTGATTTAGTGAGATAAGTGTTAAATTAATATTCCTCCACAAGACTCTTGATGTTTTTTCAGGGCTTGGGTACGAGAA
>CANXYC010226845.1:0-21766 GCA_948193065.1 Aleurites moluccanus | reverse complement strand
TCAGCATTTTCGTAATTAATTGGGTTATATTTGATTGTTGCATATCATTTAGGTTGGCATTTGGGTTCTACGCGGTACTGGTCGCTTATGCATCACCCGTACCCTAGGACCGTCACGACTTCCGAGATAGGTCGTGACAGTAATCAATACCTTTTGAGTGAAAACTTTATCTAGCCCCTTTAAGTCATTCACAATAGTTGTGAATTTTTTGTACATTTTAACAATCTTCTCATCATTCTTCATTTTGAAATTTTCAAACTCGGTGAGAAGCATGTTAACTTTTGTATCCTTGACTTGATTAGTCCCTTCGTGAGTGACTTTAAGCACATTCCATATTTCTCTTGCTATTTCACAAGCCGAAACTCTATTAAATTCTGTAGCATCAAGTGCACAGAATAATAGATCCATGGCCTTGTCATTGTAAGTCAGCTGGACTCTTTGGAGTGACTGAATCATCTCTTATTGGGATGAAAGGTCCATTTTCAATAGCTTCCCAAAGTTCATGTCCTTTGGATCGAATATGGATTCTCATCCTCACCTTCCATAGATTGTAGTTTACCCCTTTGAACAAAGGTGGTTTGGTGTTGCATTGTCCTTCCTTAAATGTTGTGTTGGTTGCCATAGAAACAAGATTGTAAGCTCTAAAAATCGTTTGATTTTATATATACTAGAGCATAAGCTCTAATACCAATTATGAACACTACTATAGCAATATTCTTAGAGGGGGTGAATAGGAGTTTTAAAATTTTTAAGAGAAAATACAATCAATATGCAATAGACAAATTTATTTCAAATAATAAATAATGATAAAAGAGAAGAGTTAAGAAATCTCAACCAATTTATAGTGGTTCGAAACCTAATTCCTTCTCCTATGTCCACTTCTCTCAATATCAACCCGATATTAAGGTTCCACTAGAACTGGGTGCACCACCCAAATCAATTACAATAGATTTTCAGGGATTTCACCTTTACATACTAAGTTACAACTCAGATTTTTACTTTCAATAGCAAAGATAGAGATTTTTAAGTCTCTCTAAACTTATACAAAGCTATTCCAATGATATCCAATGAAGTATGAATAGCTAAGACTAGCAAAAGCTAGTAAGAACTCTAAGAATAAGAAATAAATCTCAAAGAGTTCAGACAATGTGAAAAACAGAGTATGAATTAACAACAATTTGATTTCTCTTTAGATATGTGCTTCATTTGTGTTTAGAACTTCAAATCTTCATATATTTATAGCCTTCAATGAATAGTGATTAAATGTGACCGTTCTGTTTGCATTTAATGTGAGATTTGCCTCCAAATCTTTTTCTAATGGCTATATTTAAAACAGATCAGTCATGATGTTGACAGGAAACTACCGATTTATGGGCGTGACAAATATTCACGATCGTGAAGATGAATCTTCACGGGCTTGAACCAAAATTCACGGCCTTGAAATCTTTTGTGCCAATTTCAAATTTTAAATCATCCTTAGGCGTGAACAATTATCACTGGTGTGAAAATATTTCACAGGCATGAATAATTTTTCATGGTCTTGAAAACTCTTTTTGTGTCTCTGAACCAAAATCCATTCTTAAATTAATCACGGACGTGAATCAATATTACAGGCGTGAAACTCTTTCATGGTCATGAAGAAAAGTTCACGGGCTTGAAGATCCTTTTTGAGTAAATTTCATATTTTAACTTGATCTTGTTCACGAGCATTAAGAATAGTCACGTGCTCGAATCCCTGTTTTTAAACAAAAACTTAAACACAAGTTAAATAATCATTTGTAACTCAAGTATATTAATTAACACTTTGTTTTGGATTTCAATTACTTCATCAAAATCATTATAGAGACAACAATATTATATTACAGATTAATATGGATGAGATAGTAATTCTGTGTTTTTAGATTATTGATGGATTATAGATATTGTTATTAAATGCCATAAGAATTGATTAGTGTTTTATGGGTTTTTAGTGGCCTTAAGCCTTCTAATGCCCTAGGACCGTTGCACTTTTGGATTTGGGATGTGACAAAGGTGGTATCAGAGCTTAGGTTTGAACTATAGCTAGGTTGTGTAAATAAGTTTACTGATTAGGAAAACTACAAAGCATAGGATGTATGTTTCGTCACTATTCTATTATTCTTTTTGAATAGATCTGCGTTATTATTTTATCTTGAGTCTAGGTTGCTTGTTTCTTTTATCAACATCGTGATGCCTCCGAAGCAAGGTCGAGGTCGAGGGGTTGTTCCTTTTGAGGCCAATTCTATTGGCCAAGTTAGGGATAATGAGGTTCCTCCAGCACCTCCGTTGGATATGTCTAAGATATTTGATTGGTTAGAGAGCAACTATAAGATGATAGTAAAGTATATTGCCCAACAGAGGCAACATGCTCCTCCAAGCAGGTAGCTCCAATTCCTACACCATCATAACTCTAGTGATTCCTCATGTGGCTTCTCCACAACCACCTTTGGTTCAACAGGTTGAGGAGATATCTTTTGATAAATTTCTTAAGCTAAAGCCACTAGTTTATAAAGGTGAGTTAGATCCTACTGAGTTCTTTGAAGAGGTTGAAGATAAAGTACAAATTTTGAGAATTCCAGATAGGAGAGTCATTGTTTTTACGGGATTCCTAATGAAGGGGGATGCCCGTGACTGGTTTAAAAGGAGCATAGTTGGTTTGCTTCGAGGTAATAAGGCTATTTCTTGGGATCAGTTCAAGGAATTGGTATTGAAAGTGTTTTTACCAAAGTCCGTTAAAGAGGCTAAGGCCTTGGAATTTGAGCAATTGGTGCAGACATACAAGATGTTAGTTTTTGAGTATGCTAAGAAGTTTAACACTTTGAGCAAGTTTGCTCCTATTTTGGTGCCAAATGGAACGGCGCAGATCCAGAGATACATAAGGGGATTGATAATCCCATTGTTTAATATCTTATCAATTCTAGAGTTTAATTCCTTCTCTATATTGGTGGACAAGGCAAGGTTATAGAGAACTGTGAAATAGAGGAAAGTACTGCTAGAAAGCAGAGGAAGAAGGCACAAGTAGGAAGTTCTTCCAAGACTAGTAAGGATGAGACTAGGGTGAAGAGTATGAGAGTTTCTATTCAGTCTACCCCACAAGTTAGTTATAGGGGTCAACCAGGGAGATCCCAGTAGAGGCAGAATGTTCCTATAACTTCTATTCATATGAGTTTTGCTGCCGAAAGTTTTGCATCTTCTAGGAGTTTGGCTCCTTTTTGCCCTACATACAAGAAGCGACATACAGGGCAGTGTTTTGTAGAGATGGGTGTTTACTTCAGGTGTAGGCAACTTGAGCAGTATGTGAAGAACTGTCCACAGGCACCACCTACAGATAGACCCCAAGCTTCCCAATCTATAGTTCAGATGGATAGGGGAAGGGTTAGTGGATTTTAGTGTTGTAGAAGCGATATGGATAGAGGCCTTAAGACTGGTAAGGGTTCTGGTCAAATGGTAGAATAGGCTATAGGTAAGGCACTGATAGGCAAAGGTCAAGGGAGAGTCTTTGCACTAACACAACAATTGGCACAGGCCTCAAACACAGTGGCTACATGTATTATTCCTATTTAAGCTCTGAATGCACAAGTTTTATTTGATTCTGGTGTCACACATTCCTTTGTTTCTTCTTATTTTGCATAGAAATTGTCTGTGGCATATAAACTTCTAGATTGTGCACTGGATGTATTGACACCTTTAGAGGAGAAAATAGAGGTGAATAAGGTTTATCCTTCTTGCTTAGTAAGCCTTGGGGGTAGGAATTTGGAAATATATTTGGTTGAATTGCCTGTTCTAGAGTTTGATGTGATCTTGGGTATGGATTGGTTGTCCAAGTATTTTGCTGTTATTGATTGCAACAAAAATAAGATTATGTTTAAACCACCTTTGGGCAAAGAGTTTAAGATTATATTTAAACCACTTTTGGGCAAAGAGTTTGAGTTCTAAGGGGAGAAGAGTGAGGCTCCTTATAATTTGATATCCGCCATCGAGGTGAGGAGGTTGTTAAAAAAGGGATGCCAAGATATTTGGAGTATGTCTGTGGCACGGAAAAAGAAGTAAAGGACATTAATCAGATTCCTATTATGAATAAGTTTGTGGATGTGTTTCCAGAAGAATTTCCTGGTTTTCCACTAGAGAGAGAGATGCAGTTCATCATTGAATTACTTTCAGATACTAATCCGATCTCAATACCTCCATATCATATGACCCTTATTGAATTAAAGGAATTGAAGTTGCAATTACACGATTTACTGGATAAGGGGTTTATGAGACCTAGTAGTTCGCCTTAGGGTGCTCCGGTCTTATTTGTTAAGAAGAAAATGGTTCTATTATATTTTTTTATCAACTACCAACAACTTAATAAAGTCACCATTCAGAATAAGTATCCACTTTCTCGAATTGATAACTTATTTGATCAGTTGCAGGGAGCGAGTCATTTTTGTAAGATTGAATTAAGATCGGGCTATCATTAGTTAATGATAAATAAGAAATATATGCCTGAGACTGCTTTCAGGACCAGGTATGATCATTATGAGTTTCTGGCTTTGTTGTTCGAGTTAACGAATGCACCAACTGCTTTTATGGTTTTAATGAATAGAGTCTTTAACCATTCTTAGATAGGTTTGTGATTGTGTTCATTTATGGCATATTGGAGTATTCTAATAGTAAGAAAAAGCATGAAGAACATCTATGAATGGTTCTGCATACTTTGAAGGAACATCAGCTTTATGCTAAGCTTTCTAAGTGTGAATTCTGGCTTGATAGAGTTTGCTTTTTGAGGCATGTGATTTGTAAAGAAGGGATTTCTATAGATCCAAAGAAGGTAGATGAAATTCTAGATTGGCTTAGACCCACCAATGTAACAAAAATTGGGAGTTTTTTTTGGGTCTAGTAGGCTATTATAGGAGGTTTGCTCAAGATTTCTTTAAGATAGCTGCTCCTTTGAGTAGGCTCACTAAAAAAAACATGACATACCAGTGGTCCGATGAATGTGAGGACAATTTTCATAAGTTAAAATCTTGTTTGACTACTATTTCGATTTTGGTACTACCTTCTGGTGAGGGTGGTTTTATAGTTTATTATGATGTTTTAAGAGTGGAACTCGAATGTGTTTTGATGCAAAATTGTAAGGTAATAGCTTACATTTCTCGGTAGTTAAGGCAGTATAAGTTGAATTACCCTACCTATGATTTGGATATGGCTGCAATATTGTTTGCTTTGATGATTTGGTAACACTACATGTATGGTGAGAAGTGTGAGATTTACACGGATCATAAGAACTTAAAGTATATCTTTTAGCAGAAAGATTTAAACCTTAGGCAAAGGAGATGGATTGAGTTCCTTAAGGATTATGATTGTGAGATTTTGTATCACTCGAGTAAGGCTAATATAATAGATGATGGGGCAATCAATAAGAAAAGAGCTGGCGTAGGAGTTGTGTTGATTACACCATATGGTGAGAAAATCCCCAAGGCAAAGAAGCTAAGGTCTAAAGCCATTAATAACATGGCTGAATATAAGGCATGTTTGTTTGAACCCGAGGCCCTTATGGCTTTAGGAGTAAAAGATGTAAAAATATTGAGAGATTCCATGCTCATTATTGAGTATGCTAAAGGAGAATGGATGGTTAAGAAGGAAAAGTTACGACCATACCATGATCATTTGAAAGTGTTCCTACAACACTTCACCCTTGTGCGCCTCATGCATATATCAAAGGATGAAAACCAAATGGCTGATGCTTTAGCTGGTTTGGCTTCTGTATGGGAGGACCCATTTAAACTTCCTATATGATCTGTCATATTAGTTAAAATCGGCGTCCCTTGTTAATAATCAAAATGGGTGATGAATGTTTTAGTAGATGATCTTCCATGGTATCATGATGTTCAAAGGTATATGGAAAAGGAAGAATTTCCCGAAGGAGCTCAAAGAAAAGATAGAGCTATCAATGCAGTTTACATTGATAGCTAAGCAGCTATATAAAAGAATGCTAGATGGTGTATTGCTAAGGTGTATATGTGATAAGGAAGCCCAACATGTGGTGAGAGAAGTGCATACTGGAATATATGGATCACACATGAATGGAAGAGGATTAGCTAAGAAGATCCTTAGACAAGGGTATTTTTGGTTAACAATGGAAAAAATTGTATGAATTTTGTGCGTTCTTACCATGCTTGTAAAATTCATAGGGATTTGAAACATTTTCCACCATCAGAATTACAAAGATTGTCATCACCTTGGCCTTTTATTGCTGGGGGGATAGATATAATTGGTAAGATTACACCTTCGGCCACGAACAATCATGAATTCATTGAGGTAGCCATAGAGTACTTTTTTCAAATGGGTAAAAGCAAAATCCTACAAGAAGATGAGGGAAAAAACAAATGACAAAATTCATAGAAAAGAATTTGATCGCTCGATACAAAGTTCCCCATTACATAGTAACTGACAATGGAGTTCAGTTTCAAAAAGAAGTTATAAGCTTACCCAAGAGTTATAGGGTGAAACAACATAAATCTACTCCTTATAGGCCTCAAGCTAATGGAGCAGTTGAAGCTACTAATAAGAATATGAAGAAGATTATAAGAAAGATGATTGATACTTATAAGGATTGGGCTGAAAAATTGTCATTTGCTTTATGGGGATATAGGACGATTATTAGAAGTTCAACTAGTATAACTTCTTATTTCTTGGCTGTGTTGCCTATAGAAATAGAGATATGATCTTTAAAGGTGGTTTTGGAGGCGGATATTCCTGAACAAGAAAAGATTAGGAATAAGTATACAGAGTTAGCCTTATTGGATGAAAAAAGATTAGAGGCTATGTGCCGAACCCAAGCTTATCAAAGAAGGATAGAAAAAGCTTTCAATAAAAGGGTTAAGCCTGGAAAGATTAAGGTTGTGGATCTAGTGGTCAAGTGAATTAGGCTAGTTTACATGGACCCTAAAGGGAAATTTAAGCCTAATTAGGAAGGCCCTTACTTAGTAACCAAAAAGTTCTTTTATGGAGCGGTTAAATTATCAGACTTAGATGGTAATGAGTTCACCGAGCCAATTAATTTAGATCGCCTCAAAAAATATTTTATTTGAAAAATAATAATAATAAAAAAATTGCTTGCTAAGTTGAAAGTTTGAAAAGGCGACTTAGGCAAAAATAAAAGCAAATAAAGAGAAATAAAGAAAAGAGAGAACGGATCAAGATTGGAAACTAAAAGCAAGTCTAGCTTGTATTTTTATAAAAAAATTTCATATTACATGGAATTATAATGATTGCCTGTTAAGGAAATACTACTACCAAAAAATATTACATCTTATACAATTTAAAGTATCATTTTTTTGCCTTTGTATATATTGTTTGCATCATGAACATGCATCACATCTTCATCTACTGTTTGCCTCTTTACTTGTATCCTTGGCACAAGATTTTGAGAACATACCTAAGTAAGGTTATCTCGGGTACAAGTGAGGTCACAAGGATTGGACATTGAGATGAAAGTCCTATTGGATTCCCAAGAGTCCTTGATTTGTTCAAGAGATAGTAGGGTTAGGCATTTGCATAAGATTGAGATAACTTTTGGGGTGGTTTGTCTTTTACAAAATTGGCAAGTAATGCATGAAGGAAAGTAGAAAGAAGAGTAACATAATCCCACTAAGGTAACTCTATATTACTCGTTTTGGTATACTTATATCCTTGCTACTTAGGGTACTCATCCATATGATCCAACTCATAGGATAATGTGTAGGCTCAAACCTCTTTGAATTAACATTTATTGCTTCAATAACTTGCCATTTCTCTTATAGCCATATATAGCAAAGTAAAATATTAGCTCGCTAAATCTCTAACTCTGGAAAAAGAAGGCAATTTAGGCAAAAATTAGAGCATGAAAAAGAAAAAAGAAAGAAAAAAAGAAAAGTAAAGAGTTAGAATGGTTACTTGCAGGAGCAATGGACTTCCTTTGAAATTTTGAGTAGCCTTCCATTCATCCAAACCGCTTAAAGTCTCCACAAGGATTAAGGGAAATAGGTTTTAATCTTAGGTACACCCTCCATAATGGATAAAACCTTATAATCTACTAAGTCATCATGGCCAACTAAGAGAAATTTACCAAAGAGGCAAAATATAAGGATTCTACACCAAATGGGATCTTTTTTGTCCAATTTTTCAAGATAGGGGATTAAAGTAGCAAGGTTGATCCATTGGCCATTTACGGTGTGCCTTTGGACCATAGAGGGAGACGTGTTAAAGAAAGAGATTATCTTACTTGGATACCTTGTGTCCTAGTCCACTATAGAAACCTTATTGAAAGGATTTAGGTACCTATCTAAGATGACACTAAATTCTTCAAAGGTTGGACAAATTTGGCATCTTGAAAATGGAAGACATGAGCTTCCTTATCCTGAAACTCAGTGGCGACATTCAAGAATTCAAGGTGAGTTTTACCACAATTGAAATGTTTTGGGCTCTTTAGAAACCTATAACCCATGTGGTACCAATCAAGTGGAGTTACCTTGCACATTATTTTAAAAAGTGGAACATTGATCTTGGGAACCCAAAGATATTGGTGAGCCGTTATTGAAATTTATATGTAAGAAATAAGAGCTTAGAAGGTGTATTTATAATGCCAAAGAAGGGGCTTAAGTCCTTTTGGGAAAAAAGGAGTTGGAAAAAGTGTCAAAACTAAAAAAGAAATAAGGAATAGAAGCAAAAAAAAACAACGGGAAAAGGGGCGAGGACCATATGGCCCTTCACAGGGCTGTCTAGCACATTACAGAGCCACATGACCTTTTGAAGGGCCGCACGACCCTAGACCCCTGGAAGTTTTGATTATGGTTGACTTTTCAACTCTAAGTGCATTTTGGATTAGTTTTGATGCATATTTGAGCAAGATTTAGGAGATTTTTTCAAGATTTCTTAGATTAAGCTTGATGGAAAATAAAAAATACAATTAATGCCACTTAGGGGGCTTGTTTGGATGCACAACAATTCATGAAAGATAAGAGAAATAAGAGATTTTATTCATTGGAATTTTTTAAAACTTACAAAATTAGAGCTACAAATTTCAATATAGGGAATCCTCTCCCTCACTCCCCTCTTCTACTTAGTAATCCGAAAGTGTGGAAGTGCTCCTTCTTAGATGAGTTATGTTTGGGTTGGGTATAGTCCAATCCACTCACTAGCTTGACAATGCTCCAAGGGCTCCTTTAGCCTTTTCTTTCCATTTCTTGTTCTTCTTCTTTAAAGAAGCCTATAACATGAGTACTTAAAATTAGTCATTAAGGTATAATAAAGTTGAGGACCTTTAAGCAAAAAGAATAATGGTGAGGACCTTTAAATAAAAATAATAGAAGCGAGGACCTTTAAGCAAAAAAGAATAGAGGTGAGGACCTTTAAGCAAAAGAAATAAAGGTGAGAACCTTTAAGCAAAAAGAAAGAAAGGTGAGGACCCAAAAGCAAAAAGAATAAGTGACTAGAAAGCAAAAGATAAAAAGGAGAACTTCTCATAAAGAGAAATATTTGCATTGCCTAGGAAATAAATTCCCCAATGCATTTGATGCTAGAATTATATTAACATTTCCTAGATGTAATATCCTCAATGCATTCAATGATAGAATTATATTTACATTGCCTAGATGGAAGATCCTCGATGTTTCAATGGTATAATTATATTTACATTGCCTAGATAGAAGATTCTCAATGTTTTGATGGTAGAACTATATTCACATTGCATGGATGGAAATTCCTCAATGTTTTGATGACTTCTCAAAATAAGAAAAATTTGTATTGATTGGAAAGAAGTTCTTGATGCGACCAAAATATGCTGGAATAGTAAGGTTCTGGTTTGCATATCCTAACTTTGAATGATCGCATGAACTTTAGCATGCTTTGTTGCACTGTATACACTAGAACACATGCTTCACAAGCCCTACTAAAGTGAGGGCAAACTATTAGCACCAATTTTTGATACACCTTGAGCTTGAGTCGAAGCTTGATGATGTAGCATCAAGGGTTGAGATTGAGAGAAAAAAGTTGATTATCAAAAGATTGCTTTTATTTTTGGATTGAGGAAATTGCTAGTTTTATTTTAGCAATTGATGATTCTAATTAGTATTTTTAATAAAAAAAAAAGAGTCAAAATTTTATTTAAAATGATTTCGGGTCATTTTGGGCCATATTCAGAGGTTCGGATGCAAATCGAAATCGTGGGTGGTCGCAGAGCTCGTTGCAGCAAGTCATCAGGTTCAAGGCTAATTTTAGTTGATATTTCAGTAAAAAATAGTTTAAATACTATTTTAAGGGTTTTTTGATTAGCTTTGGGTCATTTTTGGAGGTTCGGGTGCGGAAACGAACGCCCGAAACGCCAACAGGCCCGATTGTAGCAAGTCGTTAGGCTGTATTGGGCCATGTCACATGACCTTGAGAAATGTCACTATGGCCTTTCCTTGAGCCACATGGTCCAAGGCTCTTAGGCACGCATAGTCGCTCGCTCCAGGCCCATTTCGTCACTCCATCATCGATTGGAAGATTTGGCTAAAGAACTAAAAAGGAAGCCTAGATTGGAAAACAACCTAAAAACTAGTTAGGATGTTTTATTTTAGCTATTTATGAGTTTTTATTTTCTTGGAACTTAAGAAAAATCCGAATAGGAAATTCTGAACTTATATTTTCATTTTTATTTGAGTCTTGTTCTTTCTTCTATAACTTCTTCCAAGAAATATATCAGGGGAATTCTTGATAGTATTTCTTAATAAAAAGAAGTAAATTCAATTGAATCAAAATCTTGATTCAAAGCAAATCCTTGATAAGTGAGCAACCTTCTTCTAGCAATCCACGTTATTGGCACTCGAAACCACACATAAGACTACCGAAGCCTGAGGGCGATTTTCTAAGCCTTTGTGTATCCAAGTTTGAGTAATTTATGTTTTATTTGTTTATTTTTATAGTATTCCAACATGTGAATTTTTTTGGGCATAATCATATGGGTTAGTAACAATCCATGTGATCTTTCTTCTTCTTCATCTTTATAAATTTCTTGAACACAAATGAACTTAGGTTAGATTAATCATTTCAATATTGATTTTTAATGTATAATGAATATACTTAAAGAACAAATTGAATTAAATTGAAAGTAAAATTAGAAGGGTATGTTTAGAACCTCTTTTACATAAATATTCTTATTCTTTGTTTTACCTACTTTAAATTTAAAATTGATTTGAAATGAGTTTTTAATGAGTTTAAACTCCTACAAAATATAAGGTAAAAAAGTTTGGGTGAATAGGGAAGAAAGGGTTTGAAAATCGGACCCGAAACATGAAAAATTGATAAAAAAATGAAATTTGACATAATATCATGTCAGAAAGGCCACGATGGCCTTTCGTTGAATCACAAGGGGTGCACGGCCCTGAGAAAGGCTATGACAGCCTTTCCTTGAGCCACAAGGAGCGCAAATCCCTGAGATGAGCCATATGGCTCTGCTTCATTTCTTTTGTTTCTTCATTTGTATGTTATTTTGGTACTTTTCTTATATATAAATGTTAAGTGTAATATGTTTAGATGTGGTACTGATGTAAACCTGATTGTGTATAGTAGTTGTGATGTTATTTAATTTAGGCTTTAAATTTGAGTTTTTGGCATGTTTAATGCTAGGGAATGATTTGGCATGATTAAATGCATGTTAAAATAATTTTAAAATGGACAAAATGTCATGATTAGCTACTGACCTAAATAAGTTAGTTTGATAAATAAGGTGTTTAATTTGATTTAAATACATGTAATTAAGCATGTATGTTGCATCAAAGTTGATTTTAGCATAAATGGTTTAGCTTAAAATAAGCTAAAATGTCATTTTTGCATAAGATAATTATTGATTTTTGTTGCATACTTTGAATTATTTCATGAATATGCAATTTGAGCATGCACCTAACAAGGCATAAGTGATTAAAAGTAAACTTAGTTGCTATTTAAAATGTGATATATTTAGTAAGCGAGAATGGCATGACTAGGTTAAAATTATTAGGATGATTTAAGAATATTTTTGTTTAGGAATCTATATCTCTGGCATAGAATGCAATGACTTTTGAGATTATATAATTAATTACACCTTGTATAATTCTATCTATGGAAGTTGTGTTTTTAGTGAGACCGCTTGTGACTCCTCCAATTTTTCCTGGGAATAACGATTGGTCTGGTTTTTGGTACAGTTGAGCATGTGCCATGATAGAACTCATCTTGCCATCTTATGAATTATTTCCTTTAAATGATGTGTTTTTCCTAGTATTGGTTAATTGAGGGAATGCCTGTTATTTTCAACTAAAACTTTTAGTCAAATAGGGAGGCTGGCTAATGTCCAGGCGAGATGGGGTGCCTAAAATCTTTCCCAATACATACCCGGTTTCCTTACCTAAATCTTTAGATAAGGTAGCCTGGCACTTAATAAGGGATAAAATCGCCACTCATTTTCTAGAGAAAGGAAATGCACTGCATTTATGATATCAGTTACACCTTTAACCGAGTGGCGACTCTTTTCTTCAGTTTTGTTAATCCTTATTGCTTTACCATAGGTTAGAATTCAGACCGTCGCCGCAAAAGACACTACATCTATCCTAGATTGTTTGTTGGGAAAGGGAACCTAACTATGTTCTAGGTCTCAAGGAATGGAAATAAAGATCGGTACGCAAACTTTGAGGGAAAATGATTCCCTAGGGTAAAGACCATCTCTGTTTAGGTTTCAAGTAAAGGCCATCTCTATTTAGGTCTTAGGGTATAGGTCATCTCTATTTAGGGCTTAGGGTAAAGACCATCTCTGTTTAGGTTTTAGGTGCAAGCCATCTCTGTTTAGGGCTTAGGGTATAGGTCATCTTTGTTTAGGGCTTAGAGTAAATACCATCTTTGTTTAGGTTTTGGATATAGGCCATCTCTGTTTAAGGATTGTGATTCAGGTCCATATCTGTTATGGGGCTTATGGTTCAGGTCCATATTTGTTTTGAGCTTGTGGTTTAGGTCTATGTCGATTTAGGGCTTGATGTTTATATCCATATCTATTTAGGGCTTAAGTTTTTCTTTTTGGGCCAAATTGGATTTGGGCTCTTAAAGGATTTTAATGCCAAATATTTTTGGGCTTTGTGGGTATATTCGGTGCCAAATTGATGCAAATGCACAAGCTCTGGAATTTATGGGCCAGTTTGATCATGCAAAATGGTCAAAGTCAAAGTAATAGGTCATTGGCACTATTGAGATATGGGCTTGACTTGGGCATCTGGTGATGACTGATGTCATATTTTGGCCAAATTGCTTCATCTGGGCCTCCATTTTGGCAGTTTTAAGTTTTTGGGCTATTTCTGATTTTGGGCCTCAAGTAAAAGTCTGGGCTTTTAGGCCGGTTTTCGCTTGGGCATTGGACATTTCATAAAAGAGTATGGGGGGGGGGGGTGTCAGGTTCATTATAAAAATGTGCGAGTTCAATATGCACGGTTTGGAGATTGGTGGGTCGGATTCAATATAAAAGGTGCGGGTTTGATATGTACGGTTTTGAGATCAGTGGGTCACATTCACTATAAGGGGTACATGTCTGATATGCATGGTTTTGAGATCGATGGGTCAGATTCACTATAAGTGGTACATACCTAATATATACGATGGTAGATCGGTTTTATTGTAAAAGGTTCAGATCTGATATTGTTGGTGGATCAGATTCACTATGAAAGGTATTGTATGGTGTTTGTTCGGTTCTCGGATAGATGTGTCGAGTTTACTGTTTGACATGTAGGTCTGATACACATGGTATTTTTGGGTCGATTTCACTGTTTGGTTTTCGAGTAAGTGGGTCTATTTCATTGTTTAGTTGGTTAGGTTCACTATTTGGTTGGACTTTAAACGGTTTGGGTATAATGTGCACATTTTTCGGGTAGATGGGTCAGGTCCACTACATGGTTTTTGGGTAATTATGTTAAGTTCACTATTTGGTTTGATACACATATTTCTATTTAGTGGATTTGGTTCATTATTTGGTCAGTGGATCGGTTTCACTGCTTGATCAGATAGGCAATTTTTGGGTAAATCGGTTGCTTTCACTGTTTAGTGGGTCTGGCTCACTATTTAGTCGGTGGATCAGTTTCACTATTTGATCAGATAGGCAATTTTCAGGTAAATGGGTCCGTTTCAATATTTGAGGGTACAGGTCGGGTTTGTACAACTCTTAGGTAAGTGTTTGATTGTTCGAGTTTTCTCGGTTTGGAGACTGTTTATGGTTTGACTAATGACTCTTCAATTTTTGGTTCATAAGTCTATAGATGCATGATCTTTTCATGGACATGACATGCATGTATGAATGCGTGGGAAAATCCATTTTATGAATATGGCATCTAATTTATTACTGTTTATGGGTCCAAGAGTCAAATTTTAGAGTTTGACTACATGAAGGCTAGGTGGCTTGGATAAAAAGGTCCCGTCATACTATACCTAACCATATGTGAAATAAAGAGTTTCACATAGGTCTGATAGTACCGTTTGCCCATTACACCTTAAAATGATTAAGGATTCGTCGCGAGTTGGATACTTTCATTATCTCTCAACATACTCAAAGAGAGTTGTTGGATCAATGCTACTCGTAATCCAAAGGCTCAGATTCATAGCTCGTAATGGACAAAGAATCCATGTAGTGATGCATGCAATGCAAAGTCAATGTTAAATTTAAAAGCCAAATTGTAGTTTCTTTGAAAATCTTTTTTTTTTCAAACAAATTAGTAGTCCTCTTATTCATTTTCTTTGAAAAAAATGACAATTCCCTAGTGGAGTTGCCAACTGTGAGGTCTCGCCCGAGTGCTTTGTTCTAGTCTGCTCGAGGAATCGAAATGCTCGTTTGGCAGGCTTGGTCCCTCATTGCTAGCTGCGTTGCTTTTTCTGTTTTGAAAGATTTATTGTGATTAATTTTTTGTTTTAAATATTTTTGTTTTGAAATCATTTTGTTTTTAAAATCTATTTCAAGGAGTTGCCACCTTAATTTTTTTAATAGAAAAATATAAAGAAAAACCCAAAATTTGACTCCAATTATAAGCACAATGGATAAAATCACTAGACCTTCTAACCAAGTTGGATTTGGGGAATACGTTTTAGGTTTAAAAAATTTGGACTTGGCTTTTTTAATTAATTATAACTTAAAATATTATTTTTGTGAGCAATTTAATAGAATGATAGTTATATGGATGCTAAAGTAATAAATAAATCAGAAAGCGGTAATGAATTTAAATTATTACAACATTAATAATTGATGATACTAACTTTAGCCCTTAAGGGTTTTAGGTTAATAACAAATTCCTCATTTCAAATAAATAGGAAATATTAACTCTAACCCTCATAGGTTTTAGATCAATCACAAATACTCCGAAATAAATGAATTTAAAGCAATTAAAAAGGGAAAACAATTTTAGGTTTTTAGATTTGATGATTTATTATAAGCATGCCAATGTATCCCTTTGAATGGGAATCAAAATCTGCGTAGTTCGCCCTTCTTATGAAGGGTTTTGGATCTGATTTCAGTTTAACAGTTGGTTTTGGTCTGATTGATGATAATGAGTATGATTTGGGAAGTCTGAATATACCTTCCTTCTAGTTTTGCAAGTAGGTAGTGGTCGGGTTGTTTTTTTGGACCGGAGTTACATTTTTCCATTTCAGAGTGGTGGAATTAGGTCGGATGCTTGTTGACCGTCCTAAAATGTATAGTATAAAAATATAGGCTATGGTTATACTTGCAAGAATACAAGGTTATTGTAATGATGGTGGTAAGGACACCCAAAGTCATTCTTTACTAGGAAGACTTAATCGGGATAAATGCAATTGTTGGTTGTCACGATTTAAAATAAATAAAATAAGAAAAATGAAATCCTAAACACTCTAATCAAGGTTTTGATTGTAAGAAAATTAAAAGAGAGCTTTGAGCAATTAATTGAGAAAGAAATGGTTCAAAAAAGTCAGTGACCGAGGGGAGAGAGAGAGTGAGCAAGTGCTCTTTATGAACAAGAGTGAGCTTTTGTAAGTGTTTATGAGCAAAGAGAGTGATTGAGAACAATTGTGAGAGCTTTATGGAAGTGAGAAAAGGTGAGTAATTTAGTAAGCAAGCATTATGAACACAGAATCAAAATTGGGATTTGGATAATTTAGAGAAAAAGACAATTAGAGAGAAGACAATCAAACCAAAATTAAAAACAAAATAGCACAAGTAACAAATAGCAATTTAGGGTTCGAAGTGGATGGATGGATTAACGTAATATAGTTCATGTTTTAATAAATTCCATAACTATTCAATCAATTCAATTGTATCTATTATGATTGACAACATATAATTAAATAAATTAAAGGGTTAAAAAAACAATTCTTTTTTATCGATAGACGCTTTAGAATTGTTTGCTCATTGATCGCGACTACAAACAACCTGTGATTAATTAAATATATCAACGAATATGAAAATAAACTGTAATACAAATTATTGCAAGTTTTACAATACGAAGAATTGGTCTACCACTGAGTATGATCGCCTAGGATAAAGCCCTTACAAAGAGAAGGAAAATACAATAGAAATAAACCCTAAATTAATCTAAATGTTCTTGGCTAGAAAAAGAGAAATAGAGGTGAGAATGAACAATCAAGAGGAGGAGAAGAGAAGAAGAGAGAAATCATGTGTCTTTGAATTCCATTTTATTTTCTTCTTAATCTTCATTTGGCAAGAAAACCATAATCCCCCAATTGGTCAATTTGACTAGAAATTTATTTTCAGAAATTTTGCTTTCCTTCTTTAGCTCATAAATCTGTCTCTGTTTAAAATTGAAATCACATTCAATATTTTCTGAGTAATATACAACGTGATATAGGCGTGTCTGTGTCCAACACGAGCATCAGAGGCTTTGAGAACTTATTCATTGGCATGTTGAATCTTGCACATTTGTATTATTTTCTAGACTGCTGAAGCTATTAGGGCCACGGGTTT
Source organism: Aleurites moluccanus (assembly GCA_948193065.1). Taxonomy (NCBI): domain Eukaryota; kingdom Viridiplantae; phylum Streptophyta; class Magnoliopsida; order Malpighiales; family Euphorbiaceae; genus Aleurites; species Aleurites moluccanus. The sequence goes on along the minus strand of CANXYC010226845.1, from coordinate 4,785 downwards.
GATAGGCCTGTGTCTGGTTGGCCTAAACTGTGCTTTATAATTGTATTAAGAAGCAACACAGGCGTGCTAAAGCTTGGTTGGAATAGCATGGCCGTATTGGTGGAGAACACGGTCTATTAGTGAGTGGCATAGCTATGCAAGGTTAATAACAACTATATGATAGAGTGAGAGGATGGCATGACTGTGCAGGTCTGAGCACGTCTGTATGATAGAGTGGTGACACATGTGTGCTTGAGTTGTGTTACTCAACTTTTCGGGCTCAGACCTGTCACACCTCAGAATCAAATATGTGACGGTCCTAGGGCATGGGTAGACTTAAGGCCACCAGAGACTTGTAGAACTCTTAAATAGAGTCTTGTGGCAAATATATAATAGTCTAAAACCAAACACAATGCATAATCAGACTCACCATCCAACTATCATAACAAACCTGTGATATCCAAAAATATAGCCAACTTATTCACAATGGATCAAAGGTAGCTTGATAACCCTCATCCAATATGAACAACTAGTAACCTAAAGAATATTATAAAAAAAATATCATTACAGGCCATTCAAAATACTATTGTAATACCCTAGCTCCGTTTTGCATGATTCTCTTGAGTATTTCTTTGATTCTCATCTGTTAGTAATATCTGATTATGATTTTTGATTCTGCTCTGCTTTGATTTAAATTAATATACTCTGTTTATAATGTCTTTAGACTATAAGATTTGATTTGGATGTTATGTTTGATTTCTGGATTAGATTTTTATCACGTCCCACTTTTGGAACATGACGGTCCTAGGGCACGAGTAAACCTAAGGTCACCAGATACTCATAGAACCCATTAACATGCCAATTACAATCATTAATACTTGAAACTATTCATTTATTTTTATATTCTACTTGATAATTATTACTCTTACAGAAATTTTGCTAGAGTTTTCCCTGTATTTTCAATCTAATCCCATAACATATTCATCATATTACACAACCTGCATAGAAATTACACTCCTAATTTTTTATCATCCTTATAACTTCAACTTCACAATTCATTAAAACATTCATAACACTTCTATATTCTGTACTTCATTAACTTATTCACATTATTAGAATTTCATTTTAGTTGTATCTTTCATTAAAAAAAAACATTCATATACTCACACAATTACCTACCCAACAATACTATGGAGCTCTAAGAGTATATAAATATGATTCCTCAAAATAAATAATTACATTGGAATTTTTGACGTCCCAAGCCGAAGAAAGGGATGACTTGGGAAACAACCACCACTACAACCTTGTTCCTGAAAAATAATAAATAATTACGAGGTGAGTATAATAATACTCAGTGAGTAATACACATATTATCTTACTTGTAAGGCTAAGTGAGGGCGTTGCTCACAAGGAACATAATGATGGCATAAAATATACAATAATGATGGGTTCATTAATCAATTAAATATTCATAAAATTGAAGTCATTTAACATATGGATTCGGTTTCACATTGGCATTAAAAATTCATAGCATATCATATTGTAAAATGACAGAATCATTATTGATCACTTAAGCAGAGGCTACAATCCGGTAGCATGCTATTTACTCATACGGTAGATCAGACCGCATGGCTAGGACCTTAACCCCCTCCTAGCTAGGATCATTAAACCACTATGCTCAATGTCATTAAAACTTATATCATTTCATTAATGCCATACATATAGTGCTTAATCATTAGGTATCAAAAATAACTTAAGCACTTCTAAAAGTTCAATACATGAAGCATTAGGCTAGTCATGCAAATTCATTTAAAAGGAATGATTTGGAGTTATAAAAGGGCATGAAATTAATCATGGATCATACAATTAGTATTTTTGGCCAATAATAGAATTTCATGGCAATTTCAATAATTTAATTTGAAGGCAATGATAAGCAAAATAGTATGTATATTACTTAACTTATTGGGCATTACTCACCTTATTGGGCACTTTCCATTGATACACTTTCCACTCATTTCTTTCTTAATCCGATGCTTATGTTATTTATTCACTCTTGACTCTACATATTCAATTAATTCAAATTTAGATACTATTTAATATAAAATTACATTCATTACACTTATATTTAAGAAATTCCTAAATTTTCCAAATCTCTAAGGTTTTTTGTGCAACATTCCATACTGACAGCCTGTGCTCCTTAATCTATATCTCTTCCTATACTTATCCAAATACTTTAATTCTTATTCCTAATTAAACTAGACATATTAATCTCTAACATATCCAAAATTTGGACATTTTTAAGTTCTACACATTATATGGTGATAGTTTGAACTTAACCTCACCGTCAACCCTGCTGCCCTGTAACTTTGACTCAGGCAGACTCTGTTCTTTTACCTATAATTCAATTTATACTTATCCAATTACTTTTATTATTTTTCCTATTTACTCTAGACACATAATATTATAACATATCCAAATTTTAGATTATTTGGATCACTGTACAATTATTAATGAATTTTTAAATTTAACCAACAATCTTGAAATCTCTATTCGAACAGACCTTGTTTCCAAAAATACCCATAATATTGCCTTTAATTACATTTCTTTCCAATCTATTGATTTTCAGTGTTCCAAAATATTTTTGACTCTTTTTTTCACTAAAAATTCACATAAATTTAGATGACTCTTTACCTCTGGTATGAGTCAAAAATTTCTAAATCAACCAGATTGCTATTTCCTCGGGCGGTGTAATTAACACCAGTATTTTTCTCAGACAGTGTCATAAAAGTGACTCGGTTGAGGTTCAAAAATTCTTGAGTGTTACACCCTACCATTGTTTGTATATTTCAGTAATTGATTAACCCTATTCATACTTAAATTAATATCATATCCATTACTATAATCAGCTATATCTATACTGTCTACTGTACTATCTCACTATCTATTATTTTATTTGCTGGGGTGTTAGTAAATAGCATGCTACCGGATTATAACCTATGCTTAAGTGATCAAACATAATTCTGTCATTTTACAATATAATATTCTATGAATTTTTAATGCCAATGTGAAACCAAAATCCATATGTTAAATGACTTCAACTTTATGAATCTTTAATTGATTAATGAACCCATTATTATTGTATATTTTATACCATCATTATCTTTCTTGTGGCGCAACACCCTCACCTAGCCTTACAAGTAAGATAATATGTGTATTACTCACTAATTATTATTATACTCACCTCGTAATTATTTATTATTTTTCAGGAACAAGGTTGTAGTGGTGGCTATTTCCCAAGTCATCATTTCCTCCGGCTTGAGATGTCAAAAACTCCAATGTAATTATTTGTTTTGAGGAATCATATTTATATACTCTTAGAGCTCCATGGTACTATTAGGTAGGTAATTGTATGACTATACGAATGTTTTGTTTAATGAAAGATACGATTGAAATGAATTGTGAATAATGTGAATAAGTTAATGAAGTAAAGATTATAAAAATGCTATGAATATTTTAATGAATTGTGAAGTTGAGGTTATAAGGATGGTGAAAAATTAAGAGTGTAATTTATATGCAGGTTATGTAATATAATGAACATGTCTTGGGATTATATTGAAAATACAGGAGAAACTTTGGTAAAATTTATGTAAGAGTAATAATTATCAAGTAGAATATAAAAATAAATGAATGGTTTCAAGTATGAATGATTTCAAGTATGAATGATTGTAATCGGATTGTTAACAGGTTATACGGGTATCTGGTGACCTTAGATTTACTCGTGCCCTAGGACCGTCGCGTCCCAAAAGTAGGACGTGACAATCTCAATTTTTTTTAATTAGGTCTCAGTTCCTTTTGATTATGTCTTGATTCCTTTTGATTTGGTCTCGATTTGATTCTGTTTGGATTAGGTCTCGGTTTCTTTTGAGTAGGTCTCGATTCTTTTTTATTTGGTCTCGATTTGATGAATAGTGCTGTGAATAGTAAATTTTTCCTAAGAATTTATATTTTTCAAAGAATGATTATTATTAGTATGGAAATTATTTCTTTAGACTTTAAATGTGAGAATTTGATATGTATTATATTGGACAAGGAAACCTTAAGTGTTGTTTTATTAGTTTGTGTTAGGTTCGGGCTCTTGTTTGATTTTGGTAGAAAGGAGCTGGGATTGTGCTGTGAATTAGTTTTGGACTCTGTTTCCTTGGAGGTGAGTTGTGAACATGCATTTTGGGGATAAGCTTGATTCTTAGAAAAGTCTTATCCAATTATTTTCGATATATATATATATATATATATATATATATATATATATATATTCAATATTCTTAGAAATCATTATGTTTTGAGTACATTTATGAATGTAAGCCCCTTATGATTTATTTCAGTAATTATATTTACGAATGATATATTCTGTTATAAGACCTTTAAGAATCTCTTTCTGTTATTGTATTTATGAATACATCTCTGAGTCTAAGTATCTAACAATATCATAATGCCTTACCTATGAGGGATATATTATGGGACTGTATGAACTAGTGATTCAACCGATAGAGTCAGATTATCAGAGTCCTACCTAGAGGGGACAAAGTTTCTTTAGGCATGTGCCAGCGCAAGCACATGTACTCTGTATGGAGATCGTATGACTCATGTTCTGTATGGAGACTATTAGGCTCCTGTTTAGTATTTCTCAGTGTTTTGATATTTAAATAAAATATGTATATATATATATATATATAAACACCTTACTTATGAGAGATATATCATGGGACTGTGTACACCAGTGACTCAACTAATGAAGTCAGATTATCA
>CANXYC010226842.1:0-65467 GCA_948193065.1 Aleurites moluccanus | reverse complement strand
AGTGACAGTTCTACTTCCCTGTTTTGCAGCCATTGTTTTCACTTTAACTTCATAAACTTGAGCTGCATCTTTCGCCTTTGAATAGGTCTGTTGAATAGCATCCCAAATCTCCTTTGCAGTTGCCAAGAACATGCAAGTATCACTTATTTCAGGAACTATCGAATTCCACAACCAAGCCATTATCATTGAATCTTCTTCCTCCCAAGTTTCAAGGCGAGGATCGTCTGATTTAGGGTTGCACTTGTAAGATGACTTATTTTTCCTTTCCCTTTGAGAATTGTGCGAACAAGTTGAGACCATTTGAAATAGTTTGTCCCATCCAATCTATAGATTGCTTGAATGCTCGACAAATCTCCAGGTTGTTGGTTTCGGTTTAACTGTTCAGATGTAGTCAAGGAAGTGGTTTCTCCGGTCTCTGACATTTTGCTTAAGGGAAAAAATGTTTAAGATAAAAGGAAAAAATGATAGGCTTTGGCAATGAAGGCCAAACTAGAGAACGGAAAAATCCCAGAAACAATGTTGACAACAAATATTGAAGTTCGACAACAAATATTGAAGTTCGGCAATAAAGGCCGTGAGATAATTCATCAAATAAAAAATGATAGCAATGAAGGCTCTGATATCATATGAACAATTGAAAGAGAATTGTATTCCTCTTATTTTATTACCAAACAACAATGCCAACTTTATACATATTAACCTATCAAAAATAGGAAACCTAATCAAATCTCATGATTTGTGGCAATCTAATCTAATCCCATAATTAATGGGTTTTACAACAAAATAGAAAGCTAACAATATACAAAATTATCTCCTAAATAGGAAAGCTAATTATCTCCTAAATTATCTCCTAAATTATCTCCTAAATAGAAAAGCTAATTATCTCATAAATTATCTAATAAATAAGAAAACTAATTATATACAAAATTATCTCCTAAATAGAATTTTCTCTATAATATATATATATATATATATATATATATATATATATATATATATATAATTTTGTATTTATTTTATTTAAAAACCTAAATATATCGGTTTGATTTAATCTGAATTTTTTTTATTCAGTTTAATTTAATTCAATTCAATTTATTAGATTTTTTAGAAATTTGATTTGATTTAAATCAAATCAATCAATTACTCACCCTAAATGTAATAAAATATCAAGAAAGCCAAAGGAAAAAAATATTTTCATGTTAAAATTTTATGTAGATGGATTTTTTTTCCATCTTAGTAGTTGTAAATGTTTATTTACGCTAGTTATCTCTTTTCCTAATTTTTTTCTTATTTTGAATCTAGTTCACCAGTTTATAACTTTTTCTATAAAACATTGTTTGTCTCTAGGAGATTTTTACAATATATTTTTCACAAAAAAAGAAAAAAAAAGAAAAAGGGATAGAGTATTTAAATAGTCGAAGACATTTCAGTAAAACAAACAAAATCATTTACCAATCTCAACCATTTTATAGGAGATATTTTGACAAAATAAAAGGGGTAGAGGATTTAAATAGTCGAACAGATTTTCAGTAACAAACAAAGTCATTCACCAATCTCAACCATTTTATAGGAGATTTTCCATAGAAAAAAAGAAAGAAAGGGGAGAAGGGAGTGAATGAGTTGAGAGAAGATTAAGGGTAAATTAAATATTTAATATATTACTAAAAAATTAGGTGAAAGAACTAATATATTTAACTGGATCAAATATTAAAAATTAATTAATTAATTTTTTGAAATAAAAAAAAATGCAAATGTTAATTTAACTAAAATTTAGATACCAAAAAGTAATTTGCCCTTTTTTTTTCAACGGACGATTAAAATGACAAGTCGTGCGTTTGCTATTTTGAAAATGAAAACACTGGTCCATGCTTCGCGAAATCAGTGAAAAATTTTGCCGGGAAAATATTGGGTGAAACTAGGTAAATTTTATTTTGTGTTTGAAACTTCGAATAACCAATCACAGTACAACTCGTGAGTTGGTCACTTCCTTGGAGTTCTTTCGATTCATCTCATTGTCTCACAAGTTCACATCGGAGAAGAAGAAGACGAATGGAAGCAGACAAGGAAGAGTTCCTAAAGGAGTTTGGTCACGATTACGGCTATCCAAATGGGCCCAAGAGTATCGATGAAATTCGAGCTACTGAATTCAAACGATTAGATCAAAATGGTCAGATTATGCCAATTTTTTAATTAAATTAAAAATTTTCAGTATAATTTTCTACTTTTTTTGCTCTCTGCTTGTTTATTCAAATATTATTTGGTCGCTTTGAATTGAGAAATTTAGGTATTACATACTTGGATCATGCTGGATCAACTTTATACTCGGAATTGCAAATGGAAGCAATTTTTAAAGATCTCAATGCTAGGGTGTACGGAAATCCCCGTATCCTTGTTTTGAATGTTTGTTTGATGAATCAGAAGTTCATATGTTCTGTTTGGACTTTGAATTAAAAGAAGTCTTCATATATAGGTTCAATGAAAGAAGAGAATTCAAATAGTTGTTGTTCCATATATGTTTTGTTCTTTCATGATTGTATATTACCTGGTGGGGAAGTCTTTAATTCTAATTCAGATAGCCAAAGCGAAGCTAGCTCAGCAACTCTTGATATAGTAAGGGAAGCACGCCAACAGGTACTATGTATTTTCATTAGTTGTTTCTATTCTATTGTTAGTCCCTTGTTCTAGTGAACCTTAACTATTTCTAACTAATTTGCTGTTCTAATCATGCTACAGAAGATCCTTAATCCATACCGAACTTAGACTGCAAATTACTTTAAAAAATAATCTCAACTGCATCTTGCAACTTTCCACTTAACTACAATCACATTTATGCATAAACTAACCCTTTTCACTGCGTACTGCCATAATCATTTACTGGGTAATGCTTCTTATATTTTTTTAAGTACCTAATTACAAGATCGCTCATCATAAGATTGGTAACATGAATAATACATCAATTCCAATCAATAAGGCTACTGCCTCATAGTTCATCCTTTGTGGAATCCTGAACTGCTGTTGAATTATCTAAGATATGATAGAATGACTCACCACCTTTGATTCCCTGAATAATTAGCTCCTCTGAATCATGTTCCTTGCCATAACAAGTCTATTCTTACTCAAGTTTCCTTTGTTCTGAGATTAACTCTAAAGAAAGAAGAAGACATCCAAAATAAAGAAGTTGCCCATCTATGCAGCCAAATATCTCCTAAACCTTCTAATATGGTGATTTGAATGATTGACTCAAATCATTCCACCATTCAGTCTGAAACAAAGCATCCTACTGAGCGCTTCCATAACAAGTTAGATAAGACACCTAAATGTAAATGATTGTGCTCTACTAATGCTAGTAAGTAATCTATATTTGGGTAACTTTGCGTTTTCCTTTATCTCAGGAATCTATTAATATTTGTATTTCTGGACACAGGTACTTGACTATTGCAATGCATCTGTAAAAGACTACAAATGCATATTCACTTCTGGTGCAACAGCAGCACTGAAGCTGATTGGGGAGGCCTTTCCATGGAACTGTGAGAGCAATTTTATGTACACCATGGAAAATCACAATAGTGTGCTTGGGATCAGAGAGTATCCTGCCACTGTTAAGCCCGGGTTTCTTTGAATTACTAAGAAAAGAGATCGTTTTTTTTTCAATTTGTTTTTGTTGCAACTGTTATTTTTCCTACTGCAGACTTCATTTATAACATCCTACTGGTTACCACCTTATGGATGTGCAGCCTTAGTAAGAACTATAGTAACAACATATAGGTCTTGCCTCTAACTTATAAATGCATGAGTGGCCTTTACACTGAACCTTATCATGCTTTTCTCTTTCCTTTCAAATGAATAAATTTGCATCTCTGTTTACACTTGATCATTGTTAGATATGCTCTCAATCAGGGAGCTGCAGCCTTTGCAGTGGATATTGAAACTCCAATGCATCATGGCGGAGTATCCAAAAGCCACTTGACCACAGTAAAGTTATCACTGCACCCAATTCAACGTAGAAATGGAGCTGAATTTCTGGAAGGAGAGCCTAAGGGTAACATTTAGATTAACAATTAAATTTGGCACATCAGACCTTCTAGTTAGATGCTGACAAGGCACTGCATGTATTTTAAATCATCTACCACTATTTTCTAGTAATAGTGCTCTAGCTGAGCGGGATTAACAATTTATGACATACAATGACAGTCAGTTTCTTTGTATGAATGTTGTGCACTTCCTCTTCTGTTAGAAAATAAAGCACACAACATCCAATCTTTGAAAATACTGTGCAAGTATTTCATCCGTAGGAAACAATTAAACCATATGGAGATTGATATCTTGCATATCTGTAGGATTATATATTTTGATACTTTTGAAAGAAGTGAGAATATCAATTGATAATATTGTGGCAATGATGTTTACTTAATAATATATGATTATATTAGAGTTAAATACAATCTGACTCACTTTACTTTGATATGTATTTATCTTTTTGCAGGCAATGCTTATAACTTGTTTGCCTTTCCTTCCGAGTGCAATTTCTCAGGTTTCAGATTCAGTCTTGACTTGGTGAAGCTCATCAAGGAAAATCCTGAAAGAATTTTGGAAGGTTCTCAGTTTTGCAAGTATGCAAGTCATAGGTTATAGTTTAATCAGTGTTTTTTTTTTTCCTCTTTTCCCCTCCAAAGTGCTGTGAGGCAGAAAAGTAATGAAAAGAGAAAGGGAAAAAAGAATACCTGTCTGCAGAAAACCAACCCCAGGAAGCTTGGATCCAAATTTGGATATGCAAGCACTGGGCTTATTATACCTGATTGAAATGTTGCTTCCTTGTGCTATGTTATTCTTCTGATTAATTTTTTTACCATTGTTTTGTTTGTTTGTTAGTGCATGTGGGAGCTCAAAATACTTGATTTTGCTGGTTCTTCAGTTATCATTGAGTCCATAATCTCGATTTTTTTTTTGGTAAGTAGGGGGAGGTGGATGGTTTTGATTGATGCTGCAAAAGGATGTGCAACAAAACCACCAGATTTGTCTAGATATCCTGCAGATTTTGTTGTAATCTCATTCTACAAGGTACAAATACTTGTTGGATTACTCCATTTTGTTTTAGGACTTTTTTCTGTGATATTGATGTTTTGTCTGGTTATTTTTGTCAAGTTATTTGGCTATCCAACTGGTCTTGGTGCTCTTATCGTTCGAAACGGTAAGTGATTCATTACGTGAATAATTTTTATTTTTTGAATAACAATTGAAATTAATTAAGTAAATCATACTTGAAGTTCATGCACAGTAACTGTATTTGAAAATAAAGCTCCAAAGAATACAAATATGGTTCATTTCTTTAACCTACTTGGCAAGGGTGCAATATTATTGCTATCCATTATTTTTGTAATGCTTAAGCATGCTTGCTTCATGTTAATCCACAGTTCCTTCCCTTCCCCTTCTTCTGTCTTATAATGCAATGTGTTTGTTAAAATTCATATCATTCTATAGGAGTTTGAATTTCAAAAATTTATTGCTATTAGGCTAGTTAATTGTTGAAACACGAAAAAGTTCTCCCTAATATCTTCCTCTTCTTTATTGTGATGCCACAGAAGCTGCTAAGATACTGAACAAGACTTACTTCAGTGGAGGTTAGTGCTTGGATGGCTTAATCAAAATCGTTATGTTATATATTGTTTGCTTGGTTAATTTAAAAGCATTCCAGGCACTGTTTCTGCATCATTTGCTGACGTGGACTTTGTTAAAAGAAGAGAAATTGTTGAGGAGCTTTTTGAGGATGGCACCATTTCATTTCTGAGCATAGCTTCTATACACCATGGATTCAAAATACTCAATTCTCTAACTGCACCTGGGATATCCCGGTAGGTAGAATAGGCCATAATGATTTTACGGATAGCCCCTTGTTGTACATTATATGTCATTAGATGGTATGGGTGGTGGAGATGCATCACTCTATTAGTGTATCTATTCAAATAGCAAGGGACCAACTAATTCATTTTTTTTTGCTTTTCTCCCATCTCCTTTTTGTCTGTTCAGACATACAGCATCACTTACAATGTATGTGGAGAAGATGCTTTTGGATCTAAGACATGAAAATGGGGCTAACGTCTGCACAATTTACAAATGCCATGCTTCAAAGGTCAGTTTATGTAACTAGAGGGTGCACATGATCTTGATTTTCCAGAACTGTAGTCTCTGACTAGGACTGATATCTAACCAAAAGAAAATTATTTACAATACAATCAGTGTTTTATTTTGGTTCTTAATTTTTTTAATAATAATTTAGAGGAGTATTTCTTATCCTCCACTTTGTACTGATTAAGAAAATATAAAGAGTACAGCTCCAAACTAAAATCATTGGGGCTACCTTTCTAGGAAAAAAGGTTGAAGGGACTTAAGGCCTAATACCATCAATATATGATGAATAAGTGTTAATCTAGGGTACAGTTTGCATATATATTAACTTTGACTTAGTGCCTGAGCGAGTTCTACATTGTGAGTTCCCTCTGCGGGTGCATGTACATGATGCCAATCAATTGTTGCGTCTTCCTTGCTTTTGCTGGGGTTATTGAAAGTTTCTGAATATTGCTTATACTTTCCTCTTTCAGGCACTTTGTCATGATTCAGGTTCCATACTGTCATTCAATTTGAAAAGGCCTGATGGTTCTTGGTTTGGATATCGTGAGGTGGAAAAATTGGCTTCCTTATCTGGAATTCAGTTACGGGTAAAATTTGAGGAACGCTCGGTCTTCATCTTGGGGAAAGTTGAATCAGTAGCGCACTTAATCTTTGTGATAGAATGCTGATGACATTTGTCCTGCTGTTTTTATGTAGACAGGATGCTTCTGCAATCCTGGAGCGTGTGCAAAATATCTTGGATTGTCTCATTTGGATCTTCTTTCAAACTTAGAGGTGGGTCCTTTTAAGGGGAGAGAAAAAGAAGAGGCCATTACCCAGTGATAGTTATGTTATTACTTGTATTGTATGGGTTTTGTTAGCTTTTGAAGCACTTACGGTCCTTAAATTTTATTTCTGAATTCAGGCTGGGCATGTTTGCTGGGATGATAATGACATAATACATGGAAAACCAACTGGAGCTGTTAGAGTATCATTTGGTTACATGTCTACATATGAAGATGCCAAAGTAAATAAATGTTAATATTCTGTGTATTCCATTCAAATTCCTATAATTTTAGACGAAAAGAAATGCATGGAGTTAGTTTCAACTGTTAAGGAGTGATAATTTATCCAAGTTTCCTGCAAAGTAGTAGTTTTGATTTTTGAAACAAATCTGTCTTGTTCTCTTCAGTTTTGATTTTTCAATCTCCTACTCTCTAATCTGATATGCAGAAATTTATTGCTTTTATCACAAGATCATTTGTATCAACATCAAATATGCATGGAAATGGGAATCTGTTGAGAACAAGGTCCATCCCCTTCTCAAGTGAAGGTTAGTCCTTTACTTTGTTTTATACCAGTGAAATGAAAGGTAATTAAAACTGCACTATGCTTCTTCCGTTGTCAAATGTCACCTATCAATATTTACCATAGAGAGAGCCGCTGAGTTTTGTTTTCATCTCATATACCTGGATGAATGTTGGCATGTGCCATTTACATGTTATTGAGATATTATAGAATGGAAAAGTAGTTCATTTTATACTTCCCCTTCTGCACAAGTTATGTAGTTAATAGCATGAATAGTTGAACTTTTTTGTTGACCATATTTCACCTCACTTGTTTATGCTACATTTTCCTTCAAATTTTATAGTCGATGTTGGAGAATTTTCATTATCAAAAGGCTGATTTTTGTTCATACATGGTTTCGCCTGGAGGGTTATCACAGAAGTAATTTCTCCAATTCTAATAGATTCTTATGTATGATTAGGTGGTTTTTGGCCTTGGTCATTATAAATTGCCAACAATGGATGTTCAATTTGTGATGGGATCATCAATCATGATTTCACAATGCATGCTTCCTACTTGGTTCTGTTGCACATTTTAATTGGATCTCCATTTATTTTCATTTTCTTTTAATTCCCATAGGTGCTGTAGTTAAATCAATGCTATGGCATAGTTTCCCCTCAGACTCTAAAACTAAGCATACATTTTTGTCAACTTTAACATGTTACACCAAACATCTGATTCTTCCCTAAAATTGCAGGGCAGGAAAGAAGACACCCATCTTCAGGTTACTATCTCAAGTCTATTACTATTTACCCAATAAAATCATGTGGAGGATTCAGTGTTGAAAGTTGGCCTCTAAGCAGCACTGGTAGCTTCTTTGGATTGAACCTGTGCACATATGTATTTATTATTTTAAAATACAAACTTTTGATATTTTAGCTGTTTGGCTAACTGATTCTCACATTTCATAATTAAACAATTCAAGACAGGTGAAAAAAAAAAAAAGCTATTGCAGAAGCAGTTATATTCTTTGGACATATATGTCGATCTTCTCCCTCCCCCCCTTTTTTTTGCATTTTTTTCATTGAAAGAATTCTATGCTTGTAACTTCCAGAACTGACAGATTTTACAGTTGACAAGTTTGACTTTCATATGCTGCTCCTGTCCACTTATTTTGTTCCTGGATTCTCTCCAATCTCATTTCCTGTGTCCTTCCTACTCCCCAAATTATTAGGACCATATATCAGCTACAGTGTACTTTTCCTGGGATATTAGGTGACTGAACTGTAAGCTGAGGCCTCATTTGGGTCAAACTTTTGCTTTTGAGAAGATATCTTCTAACAAATTGTGATACTCTTTAATTTAATGCAATAATAAGAAGATATAGTTGAGGTATTAACATTAAATCAAATGAGGAAAAAATCATCACTATATTTTTATGTAAAAGAGTTCAATTTTTCATTGCATAAAATGTAATATTTTTGCTTATCCATGATATACCATTTATATAATGTTTATCATGGAGGTATGATAATCTTGTGACACTGATTTGAATTTTGTTATATTCTCTTGCTGACTTTATCAGGTTTGCAACATGATCGAGAGTGGCTTCTTAAAAGTTTAACTGGTGAAATTCTTACACAAAAAAAGGTGAATAAATTGTAGATGGGGAATGATTGTATATGTGTATCCAGGTCTATGTAAACTTAGTTGACCTTTATTTATAGGTCTGATATTTAGCTGTTGCCTTTCATGTACTGGATGCTTTTGGTCTACTGGACAGGAAGATAGATAAACTAGTTAGTAACCTACTCCAAATATATGTATTTGAGCTGCCTGGCCAACAAATATCTTGTTCTATAACTAATTCTATAATTTTTGCCCACACCAACAGAACCTATATTTCATTGTTCAATAATATAAGTTTATAATGCACTATGTATGTATATTCTATATGGAAAAATTTCTCTTTTACCTGGTTTTTTCTCTTCGTAATGAACATTCATTTTTCAATATTTAACCTGCATGATGAAGCTTTAATTTATCTAAATTTCTTTTGCAGGTTCCTGAAATGTGCTTTATTAGCACTTCTATTGACCTAAATCAGGGTATAATGTTTGTTGAGTCTCCTCGATGTAGAGTGAAGTTGCAGATCAACCTAAGAATAGATTCATATGCTGGTGAAAAAGAAGAAATGGAGTTGCATGGCAAGAGGTTTCATGTATTTTATTTGCTTACTATATGTTTACTAATTATTATAGCTGTAGGATCAGGTGTATATTGTGATAGACTGACCTTTCAGAATAAGGTAAATAATGATAACGGCTTATTTAATGTTGTAAGAAAATACTTTTAGCTGTTAATAATTAAATGCAATAAAAGGGTTGAAAGAAGAAACAACTTTACAAGTATGCATTTGCTGATCTGAAATGTAAATATCCAAAACATATCAACTTCACTCCCTTTCAGTTTTCCCATAATGGGGGGTCATTTCCACCTTATGAATACATTCGTTTGTGTCTCTGATCTTATGTACATGTTGTTCCTCATCATTCAACAGTAGCTGCTGTACATCCTAGTTGGTCGAATTGAGGAGTTGTAGAACTTTCCTCTCAACTTAGTCGGTATTTTGTGATCGCATAGATCTCCTGTCATTCTTCACTTCACCCATTTTGTTTTAAACCTGTGGTTGTCAATCTCCTCACTTTCATCATCCCTTTGTATAATAAAGCCCAGGTATCTGGACTTCTGTGCCTTCCAGTCTAACCTTACTTTGATCATTATTATGCAGTGAAGCACTATGTAAAGGGAAATATTTGACAAAAAGAAAATGCATGAGAGAATGAAAACCCTCCTTAGATCTATTACATCCAGAAATTCCACAATGTTCTATGGGGTTTAAACTCATCGACTTTATGTTTAATTCCATTTAATGCTCTACAATTTCTCAGACTGCATAAACTAAGGGCATTGTCTACCACTCGAGTTCATTACTCCAACCACCAACAAACCTTCCCCATTGAACATCATATCAATCTTTTCCAACTCCACAATTTAGAGTCCAGAGGAATTTATTTCAAATTCTCATCTATCCAAATGAACCCTAGAGGAATTTCTTTAGCAGATTTGCAGAGGGATAGGAGAGCTCTTTAATTTTTTTTCTCTTTTTTTTTCCCTTATTTTTCTTAAAATCCTTCGTCTGGTTTTTCTTAATCTCTTCATATGATTTTCCCCCCAAATATATATTTTACTCTTTTGTGCCATCTGTCATATTCATCATTATAAGCATGTTACTAATACTTATTTTGAATGTTACAATCTGGTGGTTATTGTTTGATTAGCAGATTCGAAGTGCAGCACTATGAAAATGATGTCAACCTATGGTTTAGCAGTGCTGTAGGTCGTCGCTGCATACTCTTACGATGTTCCAGTTCCAAAGACTATGTTTGCAGGAACAAAAACATAAGTATGAGCATGTGCAGAGATGTTGAGAGCAGATCTAGTTTTGCCAATGAAGCACCATTATTATTAATATCTGAGGAGAGTGTATCCGACCTTAACAACAGATTAGGCCTGAGTATGTTCTGTTCTACTCCTTCAGTCACATAGCAAGCAAATACTTTCAATATCTTGGCATGTGTAGTAGTCTTTTCCACAAGTAAATAAACTGTGCCTGTATTAGTTTTTGTTTAGAAACCAAAAGCGGTTGTCTTGCTACAGGTAACAGTGCACTAGAACATACTGTAAGAACGATAGTGCATTAAATTATGGATTAGATCTAATGTCTTACATTTTTTAGGTTGCTAAAAGTCATAAATTAATGAGCAAATGGTGTGCATTCTGGTCCAAAGAATTAAAGCTTAGTATGACCTGAAATCTGTGCCTTGTATATAGTTTGAGATCAGTATACATTCTAACGACGTAGCTCCAGCTGGAGTGAATAGCTTGGATTTGAGGTTTAGTTGAGTTGTATGCTAGCATGCTGAAGCATTTGACCTAAAAGTTTCCCTCTGCTTTCACTGATGGTGTTGCCTCCTCTTATGGGATTCCATTTTAAATACTACAAGGGAAGACAATCCTAAAAGATATTTTTTTATTTTTTATTTTTCTGTAGTCCCAGACTGAAAATTGTGTGTGAAATGAGGTCTACAGTGTGCCTTACACTGTCACAATTATCTTGTCATATGAATTTTTTCTTTTGTGGCCATCATTTTATCATGTGAAATTTGTGTTAATTTAATGTTGGGAATATATTAGCTCATATTCTTTGCAAATTACAAAACATATGAAAATAATTGATGATAACAGATTCGCGAATAGGAATTGATGGAACATCCATTCAAGTCAGTCCAGTGAGATTTCGTCCCAACCTTGTCATATCTGGAGGTAAACCTTATGCCGAAGATGGCTGGAGAAGTCTTGAAGTTGGAAGCAAGTATTTTAAGGTAAGTTCTGAGCAAGACTGCCACGTCTTTGATATTGGATACAAATAGACAATTCTTAATTTCTTTACATTTGCAGCAGAATGAGCCTAGTAATTGCAAGGAATTTATGGACTTTCTAACAGTTTCAATGTCATTTTTTTGCTTGATCCTGCCTGTTCCTGCAAAAAAAAAAAGTGTTTTTGCAATCCACTAGAAGTTCATTGGCAAATTGCATGTTATTTTTGGCTTTTTCCTTCTGAAAGAAATTGGATAAAATATGTTAAAAGAGTAACTAGTAGTTTTTTCAGATACATTGGTCTACATTATATCGAGTAATGGACCTAATAAATGCAAGGTTCACCAGTATAACCCTTGAATACATGCAACTTGAGGGACCAGATATAGGCAGTTAAATAATATCCACTATTCACATTTAGCTCTCTCTCTCTCTTCCTCACTCAATTTAATGCTATTGCTCTTGTTACCAGTCATTGGGTGGGTGCAACCGTTGCCAGATGATCAATTTGGTGCATCAAGGTGGGCAAGTGCAGAGGTCAAATGAACCTTTGGCAACTTTGGCTGCATACAGGAGGGTGAAGGTTAGCCATGCAACCATATTCAAAATTTAGCTTGCTAGTTCATTTCGATTATAAGAAACTGTAAATTGTCTTGGAAGCAGGGGAAGATTCTATTTGGAATATTGTTGAGATATGAGAATAAAGATAAGACGGATTTATGGCTTCAAG
Organism: Aleurites moluccanus; assembly: GCA_948193065.1. Lineage (NCBI taxonomy): Eukaryota > Viridiplantae > Streptophyta > Magnoliopsida > Malpighiales > Euphorbiaceae > Aleurites > Aleurites moluccanus. Next base: position 52,905 of record CANXYC010226842.1, on the reverse strand, counting down.
TGGGGCAAGAAGTACATCCTGATTCAGAATAGTCATACATGTAAAGCAAGGAATAACATAACCATAAAATCTGACAAAAGGATAAAAAGAAAGTTGATTTTAGAATTTCTGAAATATACAATAAAGTTCAGCCTCCCAGAAGTGAAGATATACGGTAGACCAGGTGAAATGAGTAAACAATTTCAGCCTCCCAAACATAGGGATGTACAGTATACAAGGTAAGCGTGTTTCGAAGATAATCTTTTGATGTGATTAAATTTCTTCCTGAATGTTGAACAATTGTTTTATGTGCTTAATCCCAGTCAGCTGTCACTTTCTATGAATTCCTGGCTTTCAGCATTCTGTTTATGGATTCTATGTTTGATGATTGTGGTTTTTAAAATTTTACTGTTCTTGTTAGATGAGTTTACCCAGCTATGAGGTCTTGTCCGAACACTGAGATATTCTTTTGGAGTAATGAAAATTTTGTAGAGTCGCCATCTTTATTTTTAACGGAAAAGTATTCAAAGATATAAATCACTAAACTTTTAAATCGGAACTAAATTCGAGAACTAGGTTTTTTATTTTAAGTAAATCTCATTTTGACTTTTCATTTAATAATCGATTTATGAAAAATGATTTTATGAAAGTTATAAGATGACATTTTAATATGAATGAAGCATAATAATTTATAATATTCATAACATAAACAATAAATAATAAAGTAAAAAAAATTAATTATATTACAATTAAAACCCAAAAGAATAGGGGATGTTAATTGTAGCTCTTATGAGAATTCTAGGTTGATTATATATTTTCCAAAATAGGGTTGAAGGTTTTTTGGTGTTTTTGAATTTAAAACTATAAAACAGCTTGTTTATATATCATTTTAAATAAGAATTAAACTTCACGTAGTTCTTTTTTTTTTTTTGCAAATGATTGAGTTTGATTTTAAGAAAAAATTAATTTTATCTCTTTCGTTTTATCATGTTTTGGTTTTTTTAATTGATACTTTACCAATTTAATGAAATATAGAGATGAGTTTAGAATACCGATACTTTGCCTCACAACTTGGGTGGATGGCATCTTAAAAATCTTTCGGATCGAAGCTTCAGTTTTGTTTAGGGTAATCAAATTAGTTCAAAAGTTAAATTATTGTTTAATTTTAATTATCAAATTAAATTAATTAGTCAAATTAACAAAAAAGTGATGTTAAAGCGATTCAAAGAGATATCAATTTAGGTTTTTTATTCCTCCAACTCAAAAAGAGGAAAAAATCGGTTCAAAATCAAAGATAATTAAACCATTTAAAATAAAAAAAAGCTTAATAAAGAGAGAAAAAGGAGTCATTTAAGGAAAACTTTACTTAGTTGTTCTGGTATGATTTTTGAAATGTATGGAGGTTTATATTTATAGAGAAAATGCTGGAGGTCAGGTTGAATGAAAGGACAATGTGGGCTTCAGAAAATCCAACAGGCCCCTTGGCGGCCCCTGCTTCTCTCTTTGGGAGCAAGAGCATGCTTTCTTGGCGGCACTTACTCTTCCTTTTTGCGGCACTTGCTCTTCTTCTTGGTGGCGTTGCTGTGGTTTGGTGGACTTTGTGGTTGCCAACAACCTTCTTTAGTACTGCCATCAACCTTTTTTGATGTTGCCGCCAATATGCCATATGGTGCTTTCAGTTTCTTTTGGTTTGATTCATTCGATCTGAATGTAGTTTGACCTCTGATTAACGCCGAATAATTTGACATGATCCAAATTTATTTGGAATGCAAAAATACGTGTTCACACTCAACACTCACCAAGTACCTGGAAGGCTGGAACTAGATATTTTCTGCAGCTTGCGGGCAAAAGCTTGGTCCATAACAAGGCAAGTATTGAAAGCGATTTATAAATTATGATTGTGAAATAACAAGACCTTGGAAAATGTTGATTAGAGGTGGATGCACTGCCTTTTCAAATTTTGTATGTACAGTATTGTAGACTTCCCCAACAAGTTCTTTTACTTGTATATTTCCCCTTCCTCCCCCTCCCCACCGCCACAACATTACAAATATGCCAAAAAATTGAAACAAATTTTTTTTATTGTGGTATACTTGTAATTTAAATAAATTATAGATTACAAGTGTACCTCACTTAAAACTGAAGCATAACTTTTTAGTTGTGGAATACTTCTAATTTAAATAAAGTATTAGATTCAAATTTTTTTTTTCCATCTCTTTTATTTATTTATTTTATATATAAAAAGACTCATTTTAAAAGGTAATATTTTTGAATTGTCATTTTTAATGTAAAAAATAGAAAGGATTCTCTTATTCCTAAATTGATTAGTTTTAAAAATAATTATTTTTAAGAAATATATAGTTAGTATCATTTTTATTTAAAATTAAAATATGTTTTTTTATTTTAAATAAAGACAAAGTCTATTAAAAAAATAATGAAAAATTTAATATAAATAGAAATTCTAATTCCAATTATATTCAAGTTCATATTTCAATAATGATTGCAATAAATAATTTTATTTTAAATATATGATTATGATATCACAATTTTTTCAATATTTGCATTTGCTTCATAATTTCAATCTCTTATATTTAGGGATGATAACAGGTCATATTTATTACGGATTTTATAAAATTCGAATTTGACTCATTTAAAAATAAAAATATCGGCTTATTTATATTTTTCTTTTTTCTTTTTTTAATATATATATATATATATTTATGTATTTTTTTTTCATATCTATACAATATAATTTATATTTTATAAAAAAATAAACATAAATTAAATATAAATATAATATTGAAAAATAAAAATAAATATAACCGGGTCAAATTCAGGGTGTGTATTACTATTATTCAAACTCAACTCGAATTCAAAATAAAAAAATGTATTCCGCCCCATTTTGTAAACGGGAGGGTAGAAAAAAAGAATAAGAACATCTTAAAACAAATAAAGTATATTATAACAATCAATTTTTATTTTTGCTTATATATATTATGTAATTTTATTTATTTATATTTGTGATTTGTGTATTATGTTGTCCCACTGACAAGTTCTTGATTCGCCAATGATGTTGATCACTTCATTTTTCAAATTAATAGTTTTTTATTAAATTGATACCAAAACAAAATTATGTGCATGTCTGTATGAAGTGAGTCTACTCCAGCATGACCTAGAAAATTCTTTGCTTTATTCTAACAAGAAAAAACTATTAATTCAATCGATTATCTTGCAAGGCTCAAATTTATTGGAAAAGAAAAGTCTAATAAGATTATCATGTGGGACTCAATTTCCATAAAAAATTCTAAAAAGTTTCTGTTATTACTGACTTTTCTTAAGAAGCCTTAGCAGGTTGAGATTTTTTTTATTTTTTTAGGAAGTAGATATACTAGCCATGGCCATCATTTCAAAATTTAGCTTGCTAAGTTCATTTCGATTGTAAGAAACTGTAAACTGTATTGCAAGCAGGGGAAGATTCTGTTTGGAATATTGTTGAGATATGAGAATAGCGATGACACTTCGGTGGAAATGCTTCAAGTGGGGCAAGAAGTACAACCTGATTAAGGATAGTCATACATGTATAAGACAAGGAATAACATAAAACATAAAGTCTGAGACCAAAGGATAAAAAGAAAGTTGGTTTTAGATGTTCTGAAATATGCAATCAAGTTCAGCCTCCCAGAAGCCGATATATACAGTATACCAGGTAAAATGAATAAACAAGTTCAGCCTCCTAAACATATGGATACTGTGCTTGATGATTGTTGTTTTTAAAATTTTACAGTTCTCAATAAATGACTTTTCCCCGCTGTGTACCTGGAACTGTATATTTTCTGCAGGCAAAGGCAAAGGCAAGTATTGAAAGCCATTTATAAATTATAATTGTGAAATAAGAATACCAATACCTTGGAAAATGTTGATCGTTCCATTTTTCTAATTAATAGTTTTTTATTATATTGATACCAAAGCAAATTTATTTGTATTTGTATATGAAGGGTGCACAAATCTTCCTATTCTAGCACGACCCAGAAAATTCTTTGCTTTATTCTAACAAGAAAAACCCATTCATTCAAACGAGTATCGTGTAAGACTCAAATTTCTTGGAAAAATATATATATAATAACGTTTATGATGTGAGATTCAATTTTCCATAAAAAATTCTAAAGAATTTTACTGTTATTTCTGAGTTTTCTTGAGAAGCCTCGGCAGGTTCAGATATAATAATTTGAACTGTATTACTGTTCAGATTGGCTGCATAGAAAATCCTGTGTTATTTAATGATTACATAGAAAAACAGACAGGTAGAGCACAGAAAATAATGTTCTTCACAAAACAGTGTTGGGGAAGGGAACAGAGCTTCATAATATGCTATGGTTTTTATGACGAGAAAAATCTTATCAATCGAGTGAATATTCAACGACGATTACTATTATTATTATTATTATTATTTTGCACTTATAAACTTGTTTGTTATCTTGGAAAAAAGATTAAAATAACAAATGAAAGAGAATATTAATGATTTCACATGTGATGAAATAAAAGTCCATGAAAATTGAAAAATCAAATTGTTATCCAGTTAATATCTGTTTGTTATAATTTTTATTTTTATTTGTTTTTAAATAGAGGGAAAATATTTTATTATTAAAATAAGTTTATTTTTTGTTATTTAGTGTTTTAAAATTGAAAAATAAGTTGTCATGATAAAGAAAAATTATAAAAAAATATTTACTTTTATTTTATTATTTTAAATATAATCTTGTAAAAATTAAAAATTATAAGAGAAAAATTATTATTTTTAAATATAATCTTGTAAAGGTTAATAATTATAAGTAAGAAAGGATTGCCAACAATTTCTTAATAGCCAAATCTGGTATAAATTGGGAATTATTGGAATTTAATCATATTCAATATGAGTTGTTAAAATTTGTGTGTTATTGTATATTTGATACTTATTTAATTAAATATTTATAATTGATATATAACTTATATATAATATTCCATCCATTTTAAAATATTTATCATCTAAGATTTCAATATATAAATTAAGAAAATCATTAAATTATCTGAATTATAAAATAAAAAAATTAAAATATTATTTTTTATTTTTAATAAAGAAATAGAGAATAATAATAATAAATATCTCCCTAAAATTTCAAAACAATAATATTTTGAAAAAAAATCTCCAAGAATTTTGGAGTGACTATTTGGTCGGTTTTATTTGAATCAAATCAAACTTTCTCAAAATTGAATAAATCAAATAATAATTTTTAGAAATCGAATCGAATTAAATTAAAAATTTTCAAAATCAAATTAAATTGAATTGAATCAAGATATTTTAATTTAATTATTCGGTTATTTTAGTTTTTTAAATAAAATAAATATAAAATTATTAAAAAATATATTTTTAAATAAATAATATATATAAATATTTTAGTCAATTCAATTATTTCAATTTTCTTTTGAAGAAATTCAAATCATATTGAATTAATTAAAATTATAAAAAATTAATCGAATCAAACTAAATTTTAAATCAAATTAAATCCACTAAATTCAATTTAATTTTTTATTTTCTCAGTTTTTTCCACCCATGTACTTTATAGTAGGGAGCATCTGTGGGCCGACTAAAAAAAAAAAAGGATTGTTTAGAAAAGTAATTAACACTTATTATCAGGAGTAATTAACACTTATTATCAGGGGTAAAGGGGGGAAGAAAAATGGTAACATAAGAAAAATTTGCAGCAATAAATGTAAAATTAATGCATGGGCCTACTAAAATTGTTCAGTTTCTTCAAAAAAAAATTTTAATGTGATTCCATTAAAATATATTTTAAATTTTTTTCACATTCAAACTCTTTTTTTTTTTTCACATAATTTCATTAATTATAATACCCACATAAATTTTATTTTTTTTAATATCAATAAATTCAAAATTTATATAATTAATTAATTTATTAATTAACTATAAAAAAAAAAGAAAAAACATCATAAGATAAAAAAATAATAAAATATCTAAATATAAGTTTTTTAAAAAAGAAAATAAAAGAAAATAAAAAAATATAAAAATTGAAGATGAATGTATTTTATGAAAATAATTTATTTTTTTATTTATTTAACAGAAAATAAAAAAATGACGAAATAATTAATTATTATGAAAAAATAAAATTTTATATATCTAATAACTATTTTTAAAAATATAATAATTTAAATATTAATTTCATTAAATTTTAATAATTAAATAATATTTTATAAAAAAAAATAGGGATCCTCTAAAAAAAAAAAAAAAGTAATTAATACTTATTATCAGGGGTAAAAGGGGGGGAAAGAAAATGGTACTATAAGAAAATGAAACTTTGACACAATTTGCAGTAATAAATGTAAAATTAATGCATGGGGGCCTACTAGAATTGTTCAGTTACAGAAGTTAGTTTGTATTAGTGGCCAGTTTGAGATACAAACCAAAACTAATTCATAATTCAAATAGTTATAAGTCTTCGCCATACAGAGAAAGAGAGCAACATCTTCTCATGCAGCAAAAAAATCAGGCTTATTGACGAATGACTTTCGACTTTTTCTCTCCTCCTCTTCTTGTCATTTTTATGCCTTTTTAGAACGCTTAATTTATAATTCGAATTTCTGTGTTATTTTGTGTAATATTTTTTATTTTTTTATTTCGTTTTTATGTTTCATATTATTATTTTTTAAATAGTTTAATAATTAATATTTTTTTTATAAATAATATAATATATAAAAAAAATATAAAATATAAAAAAAAAAAAAATAGAATCAAGTCTATTTTACTTGACCATTTTAGAAATACGAGTACGATAATATTTTTTTTGCTCATAAAACCTATAAATAATTTATCAAATTTAAAAATTATATGTTCAAACAGGACTATAATTTTTTACTTAATTTATGAATCTAAAAACTTAATTAATTGTAAAATGAAAAAATTAAATTTCAAATTTTGTAAAAGAATATGAGGATTAGGACTTGTGAAAAAGAAATGAAAGACTTGTGTACGTACGATCTATAAGAAGAAAAAGATTGAGAGATCCATATAAATAGAAAATTCTCTACCTAATTGAAATTGTCTTCTTCTTTACCCTCTAAAGATTGTTTATTGACTAATGCTCAATTATGGTTTGACTTGGCAGGTTAATCATTCTTGACTATATATATATATATATGGTCAATTCATATTATTAAACAACTTATATTAAATTAAGGGTCATGTTTTACTTTTCAAAAACAAAATCAAAGTGTGGTGGTTATCTTTTATTTTCTTTGAATAGTTCACTTCTTCAATGAAATCCATAATTTACAAACCAAATGATTTCCTATTTCTTCTAGAGATCACACATCATCAACTTGCTTTGAATAAGCCTCTTCAAAATATAAATATATTAATATATACTATAATTTTACTCTTTTATGTGTCCTTTCAGCTCTGTATTTATAAATTTTTATTTTTACTCTTTCACTCCATATATTTTTTTTTTATTCTTTACCTTTATTATTAGTTTCTTCTCATTTTTTCTATTTAATTTCTAACTCCATGAATTTTTTTTTTATTTTTACCTTTAATTTCATTTTTTATGTTTTTATTTTGTATTTTATTTTTAAAAATTAAGTGTACAATATTTTTTTAAAATAAAAATTAGAATTATGATTTTAAACCTAATTAATTTTATGAATATTTTTCATTTATAATATACATTATTATATTCCTTACCAATATACAGTAATATATTATATATTATTTATTATAATGGATTCAATTTGAAAATATTTCATATTATTTATTATATATTATTTATCGATAAACCCGATTTTCATTCCCTTACTTGAATTACTTCAAAGAATCGGAGACATTTTTTCCATTACAGATTCTCCTTATCTATAAAATAGGTTTTTATTTTTTTTTTCAAAAAGAAAAACATATTAATTAAATTGCTTGCGTCTTAATTTGGTTCATCATCATGTCTCACTGTTTCCTTGCAGTCCAATTTTTTTTTTTTTTTAAATTATGTTATATATATATATATATATATATATATATATATGATAACTTGAAATTGCTAATAATTGTTTTATGGAAAAAGTCTCACATATTAAATATAAACATATTAAGTAATTAATATATAAATAAGCTTTTCAATTTTAATAAGTTAATTTTTAAGATTGTTTTATTTTTCGATCTTAATAAGTTAATTTTTAAAATTATTTTTTTCAAATTTATATTGAAAACTCAATATGATATTAAAATATAATCGATTATTGCATCACCTCCTACTATATTATCTCCCATTATATCATATATTCAGTTAGGTTTGATTCTCTTTCTTGGTCCGGTATGAGTAATTATCAGATTTTAAATTAATTTTTTCGTCCGGTATATATTATCCTCGAAATTTCAATTCTTTCGCTTGGGAGGAGTATTTATCAGATTTTAAATTCTATTTTGGTCTAATCCATATCATTAAGTTGTAAGTTGTAAATGTAACCTGATCTTATTAATAATTATTTTTGCTCAGTTATTACTTGAGAGAAACTGTTAAAAATTATTATATGAAAAAAAAAATATCACATTGATTAAATATAAATATATTAAATGATTGATATAGAAATTGACTCTCTAACTTTAACAAGTTAATTTTAAAAATTGGTTGCTCTAATTTTTTATTGAAAACTCAATACAAATAAATGCATTTAATAATTATCTTGTATAATTGTCAAAAAAAAAAAAAAATCATGCATAAACTATTCTTGGTAAATGAAAATTTTGTAAACAGAAAGGAATAAAAAATTATACTAAGACATTAAATTCTTCATTTCACACTAAGATTCTTGATTTCATAGACAATATAATAAAGATATTTTTTTATGAATAACATGAAAATTTATAAATATTTATGAATAATAAGAAAATATATAAATATTATAAAAAATTTAAAAGTTTAGAGGTTAAAATAAAAATTATTTATATATGGGATTTCAAATATTTATAGAATTTAAATATTTAAAGTTTGGAGAGGTAAAGATGAAATTTAAAAATTTAAGAGGCTACTAAATTATAAATAAAACAATATATATATAGTTTGTGGAGGACGACAACCTCTGTTTACCACATTTCGTCAGCACCTATTATTAAATTATATCTTAACGTGTTAATAAAATACTTAATAATTTAAACCATTGATAATAAGAAATATAAAACAAAATTTTGACCTAATATATATATAATGAAATTTTGACATAATAATTTATATATTTTCTAATTATATTTATTTATTTTATTTATTTATAGTGTTTAAACTTCATATTGCAAAAGGATTAACTTGTTCTTCTATTAACTTTCATGCCACTGGTTCCGTCGCTGGTGATGAAATTTTCTAACCGGCCTGAAAGAACATGGCGTTTAAGTTTGACTAAAGTGGAAATTCATTTTGGTCCTAGAAGTCAGGAAACATTGTTATTGTCCGAAACCAAAGTACAGTTCACATTTAGACAAGCAAAACAGTCCCCACCTCTATTTTCTAACTAATATAAAAGGCTACAAAAGCCCTCTCAATGAATTATACTTCCCAAGGCTATCTTGCCACTTGTTCTTTTAACTTATCTTTTATTTCAAATTTTCTTTTATGTATCATATTATTTAAAAAAAAATAATTATAAAAATATTTAAAAAAATTATGTGACAAGGGATATATAAGACAAAAAATTCAGATAACTCTTTTGACTATAAATCTATAATCTCAAATATAATTTTTTTTTTTAAGTTAAGTGTTATAAAAATATTAATTAAAAGTTTTAGTTAGTATTCTTTTCGTCTTATAATAAATATTTTATTTTTTTATATGTTTCAATTTAATTATCTTATTTCTCAATTCATACTACTTTTTATTTTAACTTAATAATAATATTCACATTAAAAATATTTTAAAAAATATAAAAATTAATTAAAAGATATAAAATGTGAAAGAATTAGAAAGATAAAGAGAAATTAAAGTAATTAATGAATTAGAATAATAAATAAGTTAGAAATGTTAAAATAGAATAATTTTTTTAAAATAATTATATATTTTATAATTAAAATATTTATTATAAAATAAAAAAAATATTTAAAAATTTAAATCATGATTCTTACATTTCACGATAGGTTGATAACATTTACTAAATTATTAACTTATATATAAAATTCATCAATCAATCGTATTCAAAGAAATTTAAATAAAAGTAATAACAAAGAAAAAAAAAAGTACTTCAAAGTCATATTCCTTGAAATACATGGAGCAAAAAACATCACTCTCCTTGTAGCAAGTCAGAGAAGGTAATTTTTAATTAATAGTTGCCATATATATATATAGGTCAAATATTGCACGCAAATTCTAGAATGCTTTATTTTTTTTTTTTTTACTTTGAATTATATATAAATTTATATAAAATAATCATATATGTGTTATGTCTATTTACATCTTTAATGAAGAAAAGAAATACAAAGAATGGTGACTTTAGATGTAATTGCTACGTAATTAAATAAATTTATATAGTAGTAATCTCTTGTACGGCACATCAATTGAGTTATTTTTTTTGGGTCATCAGTGATCATATATAATCATGGTTTTGGCTTTAATTTTGTTTTTCTTTTTAACATTTTTAGCTAATTAAATTGTGATTAATTCTTTTTTCATCATCACATTCGTGTATATATATAGCATTTCAGATCCTTTTATCTTATTGTATATTGTTGAGATATAAAAACTTCACACTAGAAATGTGATCAAATTATAGAGTATATATGAATTTAAAATTTAATTATTTATCTGCTAATTTTATCTTTTAGTTATAATTAGAATTTAATCCATCTTAAAATTTAATTCTATTTCTTGTGAGTTTGATTTCCTCCTATTTATTTTTGGAAAAATTACACAAATGACCCAAACCCAAATCTGCCCAACCCGATCCATTTGCCACCTCTAATTTGATATATGTCATATTTTTTAAAAAATACTTTTAAGTTTGTAGTATTTTTGAAAAAATATTTTTGTGATAGTAAAAATAAAATTTTTTCTTATTTTTGTAAAAATTCCTTTGTTCTTTGGCCCATTATTGAAAATTTAATATGTTATCAAAATGAGTTTCTATTATAATTTATTGGGCTGAGACCCATTAATTGTTTCAATTATATGTGAGCTGGTAACTCATCAAACTATCAAAATATACTAAATTACTAGTGAGTTGGTAACCCATCAAACTACTAAAATATACCAAATTATTTGTGGACTGGTAATCCATTAAACTACTAAATTACCAGTGAGCTGGTAACCTATCAAACTATCAAATTACCTACCTGTGCTTGAATTGTTAAGCTGCAATTGAACCAGACCAATTACCACTTGAAGAGAAAGTGTTGAGATATACAAATTTCACATTGAAAAGCTAATCAAATTATAAAAAATATATATGATTTAAGGTATAATTATATATTAATTAGTTCTAACTTTTAATTATTATTAGATTTTAACTCATTTTAAATTTTAATTTTATTTTTATGAGTTTGACCTTTTCCTATTTATCTTTTGGTCCATTATTAAAAATTTAATATATATCTCATCTTTTATTTTATATTCATCTTTATGCACTACATTATTTTTTTTTTAAAGTGTCTAGTGACCAATATTTTTTATAAATAATGATACATAAAGAAAGATGTAAGATAAGAGATGGATCACACAATAAATAAAAGATTCGAACTATATATATAAAAGTAGTTCGAATTATCTGTCCATTATATATTTCATCTCATATATTATGCTTTCTTTATACATCACATTATTATTATTATTTTTTCTCAAAAGTGTTTTAATATAATAGCTAGAAAGTTTAATAAGGGATTTCATTAATTACATAATTAATGGATTTGAAATTCTAAATAAACACTAATCTTTATACTAATACCCTAATCATCATGCCTAAGCCTATATGGTTTCGTTTTCAGTGAGGAATTTTTGTTTTTCTTTATTGTTGAAGAGTGGTTAATTGATAATAATTACATGGATAGGAGTTTAATAACTAAGGGATTTCATTAATTACGTAATTAATTCCCGAATTTTTATGCCTTAGTCATGCCTATAGATATGTTAATGCTGCCACTCGGACTCGGTTCCTAAGATTATTACTATACATATTCTAGATTAGATGACTAGTTTCATTTTCATCATATTACTAAATATTTTTATTAAATTTAATCGAGAAAATCAGATGTCAGACTTTCCTTATATAGAGAGAATGGAATTCTCTTTAGTATCAATATGACTATCTAAAACTTTTAGTTTTCATTCTAAAAAAAAAAAAAAGTAATAATAATAATAATTAAAAAAAAAAAGTTTTAAACCACTCTCTTAATTAGAAGCACGAAAATACTTGCACTCAGGGCAAGAATTTTCCATTAGAAGCATATAATATATATATAGTTAGAGTTGATAATATGTATGAAATATTATACAAATAATTCTGTTGTCGCTAACCATTTGATCTGAAATAATTCTGTGATTAATTGTTGACTCAACTTATAGTTAATTAAAGCTAATCGTACAAAAAATTATTATTAAGACTAACACTAAAGAGCAATGTTCCCCTTTTGTATATATATTTTTATTTTTGAAAGACAAATGATATATTAATGTTAATATACAATGATTTAATTTTTATAACTAGGGTAATCAACATTAAGTATAAAATTTACATTTTTATACTTAAATTTATTATTGTATAAAAAACTTAATATCCATAAATGCATAAATTAATAATTCTAATAAACTAATGGTACATGACAAATAAATTCAATTGATACATTATCAAGAAGATGATAAATTAAAATTAATTTATTCTCAAAAAATTATAATTAATTTTTAAAAATATTAATAACATTTTTTTAAAGGACCTAATATTATAAACTTGAAAAAATAACCTCAAATTTGTTCAATTTTTTTTTAATTAATTAGAGTAAGAAAATAAAGAAGAAAAGTCTATAGGTCAAGAAATAATGTCATTTTAAGTTAATATGATGTAAGATTGATTGTATTGGCATATGTTGGTTTGCCTAAATACAAAAGAAAGTAATGCGTTTCATAGAATTAAATCCCATTATTTCTCTTATGATAAAGTCTCCTATGGCTACCTATAGACAAAAATTAATTGGAAGAAAGACTATTTCTTGTAAAAATCTCTCTGGTCCCTTATTACCACTGAGTCAAACGCACGACTTGACCTCTCTGCCACCGCCACTCATGACTTGTTATATATCTCTTTTACATCTTCAAAAACAGCTTGTCGAATATTTCAATTTCTCTCGCCACTATATAGACATAATAAATAAGCAGAAAAAGTTTTCAAAGGAGAGAAAAAAAAAAAAAAAGCAGAAAAAGAAAAACTTGAGCACAGAGGAAGATGAACACCAATAATACTACTACTCGTCTAGATGTCGATGATGAAGAAGAAGTTGCACTTCCAGGGTTTCGATTCCACCCAACAGATGAAGAACTTGTAGGGTTTTATCTTCAAAGGAAGGTCGATAAGAAACCACTTAGTATTGAGCTTATCAAACAAGTTGACATCTACAAATTCGATCCATGGGATCTTCCAAGTTTGCTTCATTTCTCTGCTCTCTTTATCTTCCTCTTTCTTTTTTATATACGAATATATATATATATATATATATATATATATATATAATTAAGAGTTTTTTTTAAGAAGAAAAAGAAAAGATTAGGTTTTGGTTACATAGCGAACAATAATACTTTAGGAGATTTTGATGCATGATTAACGTTTTAAGTAATTAAATTTTCATTTAAGTGAAGTTTTATATTGTTTATTGTATGAAAACTAACTGGATGTGATTAGTATTTTTTTTTTAATCCATTTACGATTCATTTGAATCTGAAGTATACTAAGCACATAACTAATGGAACAGTTTTTCTTTTTAATATGGTAAATGCAACAGTACTATAATTTGATTAATCGGGTTCACATAATAACTTTTTAGTTACGAATATAGTAAAGCAGTTTAGTGAGCAGTGCAAATGTAATCAACTAAGTGCAATGCTTAGGAAACAATATCATTACACACGAATTAGTAGTGTTTAAGTACTATATATATATATATATATTTGTTTCTAAAGCAGTGAAGTTGGGAATTAGAATCTCAATTACTATAATTATATATTTGATTTCTATATATATAAAATAATAATTAATTAATTGTCTGTTTCTCATCAGAAAATTTATAATGCCCTAATATATTGTTGATGGTGTAGAGACTAGCAGTGCTGGAGACAAAGAAGGGTATTTCTTTTGCAAAAGAGGGAGGAAGTACAGAAATAGCATAAGACCAAATAGGGTGACAGGTTCTGGATTCTGGAAAGCAACCGGCATCGATAAGCCTGTTTATTCACATGGAGGAGAAGGCCGAGACTGCATTGGACTCAAGAAAACATTAGTCTACTACCGTGGAAGTGCAGGAAAAGGCACCAAAACTGATTGGATGATGCACGAATTTCGCCTTCCCACCAATGATACTACTAATAACTCCACCCCCAGCAACATAACTGTCAATGCTAAAGCATCTACTCAAGAAGCGGTAAGAAAAATTATTTTATCAATCAGGTATTATTTTATGGTGCTTGAGTCGTAAGCATTGATAAATTAATCCCATATTGAAATAGTAACGACTAATAACATTCAATCTACGAATGTTTTAACTGTTGGGAAATGAATCTCACGTTGAAATAGTAATCGATAATAACATTGAGTTAACAAATGTAATGATAATATATTGCTTTGTTCGACGGAATTTTGCAGGAAGTATGGACATTGTGTCGCATTTTCAAGAGAAATGTGTCGCATAGGAAGTACACACCGAATTGGGGAGAATTATCTACCAAACGTCAAGCAATTACAATTGACACAAGCTCGAAGACTTGTAGTGTGGATTCTAACAGCAGAGAAAATTACCTGAGCTTTGGTGGTCCTCTGAATAATATTATTCATCAATATGGTGAAAAGAAGCCTGTTTTTAACATTAATCATCATGTTAATGAGAGGAATCCATCAATGGCTTCCTCGTCCAACATTTCAAGTCCTCCTGTGAATGGGAATGAGTTCTTCGCTTGTGGTAGTGATTGGGATGAGCTTAGATCTGTTGTCGAGTTTGCTTTTGATCCTTCTCTTCTGTAAATATTTATTAATTAATTTGTAATTTGCTAATTAATTTCTTATTATAGGACTATATAGCTAGCTAGACTGGTTGGTTTTTGTCATATATATATATATATATATATATATATATAAGACATTCACTTACCATGAACTTCAACTATGGAGTACTGTAATTTATATAACTAATAAGGCTCTTAATTATTTTCTTTTTTTGAATGTTCATGGAAATTGAATTAGTCGATTTTGATTAATTTTATGTAGTTTTATCAAACAAATTTCATGGAATATTAATGTGCATGCTTATATTTACATGCCAGAATTTTTCTTTTTTACAATGGATAAATCATAAATATTAATTCATCAAAATTTTAATTTATCTTATTATTATTAATTTCATTTTAAATTTTATAATAAATAGAGATTATATACAAGGGAGAGATAACTTGAGATGCCGTATCTATCACTAAGCTCTCATTAAATCCATGACATGTTAGCATAGCTAGATATATATATATATATTTATTTATTTAACTATAGATATATCTTCATCTCTATTTTATAGTTGAAAGAATTAATTGTATTTTTGAATACGTGATATGAATTGATTTTGATTAAATATATTGAGAGAATATACAAAGAACTTTTTGCATGGACCCTCAATATATAATTGAAATCATGCATATTTGGTTTCCTAAAACTTTTTTTTTTTTAAAATTTTTTGGTTACTTAGTGGGACAAATCTCAACCAAATAGTGGGTCGGGAGCAGGCCTCGTTTATGAAAAAAATTGTGTCCCGAATAAGTCAAGTTTTTAAAAAATTTAATATTTTCTAAATTCAAACTCACTTATAAACAGGTTAAATGCGCAACTAAATTACATAGTTGGAATATAAGAAGTTCAAATAATTTTATGAAAATTTTAAAATTATACGATCAAACTAATAGATTTAAATTTAATTTTTCTTTTTCTAATGATCAAAAAAAATTGAAATAAGATCCCAATGTAATTCCAATCAACTGATATAATATTGTAAAATTCGTGATTTATAATATACAATATATATAGTTTTTAAAACTGACACAAAAATTTTGAAAGTCTCCAACGTCTATCATTTACCATTTCATGATAGGTAATTTAATTAAAGAAATTCATTACGCACAAGTAGACGAGTTTATGGGCCGTGTTTGAGTTTGAAAAATATTAAGATTTTAAAAATTTTAGTCTATCTTATTTATGATTTTCTTCATAAATTTGAATTTGCCGTCCGTCTCATGAATAGTCTTTGTACAATATTTTTATTATTTTGAAATTAATATTTGTCTTGGTTAAATTATAAATGAGGTTTCTTCCCATTTTGAGCGGCAAGAAAAAAAGGTGGGAATTAATTTATTTGGACACCTTAATTGTAGCCATTTTTGCCTTCATTTTCTTTCTTTTCTGCTCAACCAAACAAATGCTATACAGTACTCTTAAAACTACAGGTAAGTTTACTTTGACAAACTAAAATTTTTCTAATTAATACTTAACCAATGTTTTCTTTATTATTTGACACAAACTGGAAGATTCAAACTTACAATTCTAAAATAACTCTTGTGCCAATTGATCAACTAATATTACAATTATTTTCTTGAAATAATAAAGAAAAAAATAAATTACAATTTGAAAAAAAAAAAAATTATTTGAAATAAATTGTTGCGTTCAAATCAAATGTTAGAATTATTCGAACATAGTGAGTTACATTTGAGGAATTTAGGATAATTTTAATCCATATAAATGATTAAATAATTACATAGCAATCTTTACTAATGAGCCTTTAATTTAATTGTATTGGAGCCCTTTTAAGAGTTTGGCTGGTACGGTTTAAGATTTCCTAGGGGAAAATGATGGGGTCCAACACCGGAGCTTTGTGTCCTGAAATTCTTTGGAAAAAAAAAATGCTTATGTTTTGTTCCCCACAAGAGAAGCAATTTGTAATTAATTAGAGCAAAAAATTTATGATTTTTAATTTTTTATATCACTTACCCTTAATTTAATAACAATATAGTTGAATCATAAATATAATTTTTTATGGTTTTTTAAAACCCCCTAGGGTACTATATTTTCTGACATGTCATTTGCCAAATCCAGTCAATATACTAACAATTAACTATAAATTATAAATATGTAGTTGAATCACAATCTCAAATACATACTTAATTTAGAGGTTGAATTATTAATTATCAATTATTAGATTGTTTTTATTATAGCCAAAAAAAATTAGATAATTTTATTCATTCATTTATTTTATTAGTTGTCATTAAACTAATTTTTCTTGAGGCCCTCTTTGACCATTAGGACAAGAATTATCCATTATTTTGGAGTTTAATTAGTTTGGATAAAAAATAACATTAAGGGATTAGTTATTATTTTAAATTTATATTTATTTTCCTTCGAAAATTGAAGAAATAAGAAATAACCCTTGATTATTATAAAATATAATTATTTAATAATACTATTTTACCTTTAATAGCTAATTATATTTCTCATCCTTTAAAATCTTAAATAAGAAATATTTATTAATAATTTCATTTCATTTATTTTCCTATCTCATATATTAAAGATTATTTTTTCATTTTTCAAGAAAAAAATCCTAAAAAAATGCCTAAATTAAATATCAAATCAACTTTCAGATGTTGAATTTAAGTAGAACGTAGAAATATCGGGAATATAATTTTATTCTATAATTGTTTATATATATATCATTTTTGAGGGAAATAAAGATATCTTTTTTTATATAAATTATTAAATTTATTTCCAATTGAGATCCAATCTTAAAATCTCAAGCTCTTTGCGTCAGAGTCTTAACAAATTATTTTATTTTATTTTTTAATAAAAAAATTATTTATTTTTGAAACAAAAAGAAAAGTTAAATTCAAATATGATATGTTTAATTTAAAAAAAAAAATGATGTCGCTTATCATTTAAATTCTTTCGTATTATTGTTGAAACAGTATCATAACAAACTATTCAACCCTTGACCAAATGGCATGTTTTTAAAGAAAAATACAACATATTATATGTTGACCAAACTCATTTAATTTTTTTTATTTATTAATTACACTAAATTAAATTTTAAATTGATTAGATTATAGAATTAAAGAAAAGTATAAATAAATTTCAACTAAAAATATTTAAGTGATATCTATAATTATAAGATTACGCGTTGGGATTTAGAAAAGTACAAAAAACTGGAGTAATAACCACATGATTACAGCTTCCAAATCAATCGTATTCGGCCGGCCTTAATTAACAATATATATATATATATATATATGTATATAAAGAGAAATGCCGGTAGCTAGCTAAGGTTAGGAATCTTCATTACCAAGATTACTATTTTTCATCTTCAAAAGCGGATTGTCCAATATTTCAATTTCTCTCGCCACTATATACACATAATAAATAAGCAGAAAAAGTATCCAGTGGAGAGGGAAAAAAACACAGTAAAACCGACACTTCTTTATGATGATTAATAAAACAAAAATAAGCCAACCCTTTAAGATATCTTGTTTGAAAAACCAGCAACCTATCACCTCCCCCAATCCCAAATTACTCATTTCCATGCAACTTTCTGCTATTTATACACTCCCTCCCCCTCCTTTCTTCTCCACTCTACATTAAACTTTTCTTTGCCAAAAAACACACACACAACAATGGCCATGATTATTATTAATTCTCCAATCCCAAGACATTTTCTTGTCATTTTATTTATGACCCATTTATTGTCTACTACAGGAAAATCAGAAACCTCAATATATTCGTGTCCGATGCCACCTGAACTAGTAGATAAGCTTCATGTGGATCCTGCTTCAATAGAGTTAGCCTCCACAGATTATGGTAACATTGTCCATAATAAACCAGCAGCTGTTCTTTACCCAACATCCGTACAAGATATACAAAGTTTAGTGGAAGCTTCTTTCACTTGTTCTGTTCCTTTTGGTATATCAGTTAGAGGAAATGGCCATAGTACCCGTGGACAGGACATGGCTTACAATGGGGTAGTAATAGATATGAAAAGTTTAAGGGAATATAAGAGAGGGGGTAATAGTGGGATTTACATCTCTAAAAAACCTTTGTTTGCTGATGTTGGAGGTGAGCAATTATGGATTGATGTGTTGAATACAACAGTAAAAGAAGGAGTTGCTCCTATTTCTTGGACTGATTTTTTGGACTTAACTGTTGGTGGTACTCTTTCTAATGCTGGAATTAGTGGTCAAGCCTTTCGTTATGGTCCTCAGATTACCAATGTTTATGAAATGGATGTCATTACTGGTATGTATCTCTTCTTTTTTATTTTAACTTTATTATTTGAACTATAATCACTATGATGAAAACAAATTCATTTTCTAACTGAACTAACTCTTAATTGGGATTAGCACATTTTCACATTTAAACATACTTTCACTTGCATTGATTAATTAATTAAATTTCAATAATCTCATCTCTAAAAGGTCTTAATTAAAAAAATTCACACGTTAATATACTTAGCTACCAAATTAGGAAGTTTTCTAATTGAACTAATTAACCCTTAATTGGGATTTGCCCATAATTTATATTTAAATAATACTAAATACAATTAAATTTCTGTCATCTCACCCCCTATCTCATTCCTAAGAGGTCTTAATCAATAAAAATATCACACGTTAATATCTATTTATTTTTCACATATTCAACAATATAAAAGATATTTTAACAATGAATTTATATCAATTATAAATTATTATATTACCTAGCTAAGTGGCGATCACTCAAGGAAAACGTATCAGTAAATATCAAATAACTGTCTCACAATGCCTGAATATAATCAATGTTGCAGTTCTTTTTCTTTTTTCTTTTATTTCTAGTAGGGACTGATTAAAAATGCTTGATTCAGGAAAAGGAGAGCTCGTAACCTGCTCCGCAAATAACAATTCTGAGCTGTTCTATGCTGCTTTGGGCGGTTTAGGTCAATTTGGTATTATAACCAGAGCAAGGATTGCCTTGGGCCCCACTCTTGAAAGGGTATGTATAAAGCAAATTGACCCAAAAATATATTAATCTATATAATTTATATTTTTAATAAAGTTTATAATCTTTAAGAAAGAAAATATTTTATGGGCATTATAGTAATTTTAGTAAGATGAAGCGCATTTAAAATTTTTGAGTGTATTTAATCATTTTCTTAAATTTAGTATCATATTTTTTTAATTATAATTAATCCTTTTGAAACTAATAAATTACAATTATAGATTTATTTTTAAATAAAATTTAAATAGAATTGAAATGAATATTTTTTCATATTTTAAATATTAAATAATTTAAAAAGTGAAATTATATATAAATTTTATAAAATTCGTTTATTTCAAATCGGCTGTAAATGCAAATTAAATCATTTATTCAATGAAAGATCAATGAAAAACTCTAAATTAAATAAGTTTTATTTCAATCACATTGAAAATATTTTTACAATTATAAAGTTATAAGTTTAATATGAAAAAAAAAAAAAGTCCTGTTTTCCTGTTATTTTACTAATTCATCTGATGGTTTGACTTGCACTTAATAATAATAATAAAAAAAAAAAGAAGGCATGTAAAGAACCTTGTTTTTCATTAATCCCCTATTTCGATATTAGAAGCAATAATTCTTTTTTATAAAGGGGAAAATCGGGCGAGTCGGCTATATGGTCTTAATTAAATAGGCCATTTAGACTACAATGCCACTAAAACATATATAAATAAAGGGAAAAAAAAAAAGTCAAAACGTGGAGGGTTAATGAACATTTTAAAATGGATTTTCTTTTGTTAATTAAAAAAACTAATTAATTATTAAATATAGATTACACTGCTGGAAATTAATAGTGAAATGTGGACTATGTTAATAGAATATGCAGGAGTATATACAATCTTTTTCTTGCAAAATACGTGATTATGTATTTAGTAGTTAATAGCTAATTAAAACTAATTTATTGAATTAAAAAAGCATGAGCAAATTAGTAATATAGCACATGAATTTTTTTTTTTTTTTTCAGGTTATGTGGGCACAAATACTTTACAGTAATTTCTCATCTTTTATTGGAGCTCAAGAATTTTTTATTTCAACCCATGGAAAGAAACAAGGCAATGAAATCACTTACTTGGAAGGTGGAATTTTAATGGACAATGGGACTCCAAATACTTGGAGAACCTTCTTTTTCCCACCGGCTGATATCCCCAAAATTACTTCCCTAATAAAACAATATGGCATCATTTACAGTCTAGAGATAGCTCTCAGCTATGATGAAAGCAACAAGGAAAATATAGAAAAGGTTTGTTGATCATAGTAAATACCATTAAAAAAAAAATTGAATTCTTTCTTTCCATGTCTCATATTTAAAGATTTCTATGTGCAACAGGATGTATTCAATAATAAGTAAACAAAATTTTCTGCTAATAAAATAGTTATATCATTAATTAATTATTATTAAAATTTTCTTGCAGGAAATATCAAAGTTTATGAAAGGACTTGACTCAACTAATACAGAGTATAGCTACGGAATAAATGTTTCCTATATAGAGTTCTTAACCAGAGTCCAAATTATACAGCAAAATAATGAATCACATCCATGGCTAAATCTTTTTATACCAAAATCTGGGGTTTCAAACTTTGATTCAGGTGTTTTCAGGGACATTGTTCTTAAACAAAACATCACCACAGGACCTGTCCTTTTCTACCCTCTGCTCCAAGACAAGTAAGCACACTCTAAAATAATTGCACTGTAAGATATATATATACTCGATTATTGAATAATTCTAACTGGTGTTTTAAATTAAATTGCAGATGGGATGATAGAATGTCTGCAGCCATACCAGATGAAGATATTTTCTACACTGCAGCACTTCTATATTCAAGTGGGGTTAATGATTGGCAAGTCTATGAAGATCAAAATAAAGCAATAATGGAGTTTTGTGATAAAGCGCCTGGCATTGAAGTTAAGCAGTATCTTTCATTTTATGCCACTAAAGAAGAGTGGATTAAACATTTTGGATCAAAATGGACAACTTTTGAGGACAGAAAAAATTTGTTTGATCCCAAAATGATCCTCTCACCAGGACAGAGAATTTTCAACAATATATAATTGATATTAGCTAGTGCTATTATGTATAAATGTCTCTCATCAAGTTTATGTTCATAGTTATATATATATATATATGCTGGCTTCTTGGACTGACTTTTCGGACTTAACTCATGTTGGTAAATGATACTAATACTTAATGGCTTTCTAAAATATTTAATGAGTATTTAAAATATTTACTTCCTATTTAAAATGGTAAATAATAATTAAAAATATTTAATGAGTATCTAAAATATTCAATTCTTATTTAAAATGATAAATAACAATTAGTACTTTTAAAAAACAAAAATATTTAATTTTATAACGCTGTTTAATTTTACATGTGGATTAAAAAATTTAATTATTTTTAATTTATTATATTATTTTTATCATTCTCTTTTTAAAATATTCAATTCTTATTAAAATCTGTTTGAAAAGTTTAAAATTAAGATTGAAATTGAAAATGAAGGATCCAATTATAATTTCAGAATTTGGAATTCACCTAAAATTGAAATTAAAATTTTATAAAAAATTCTATAAAATTATAATATGACTAAAAAAATTATTTCATAATTTTATTATTAACTTATAATAATTATAATTTCACAATAGTTATTGACATCCTTTCTTTTATCTCTATCGCCACTTTCACCTCACCATTATCGTCGGTGACGCCAATTCACCATCCTCACTATCGATAGTCTACCGTCGCCACTACTATCACTATCAGCGATAATGACACGTTAGACCGCCATCGTTGACAGTCTTTTACCGCTGCCGCCGCCGCCACCACCAACTACAATAGCTCGTTAGATCGCCACGGTTATTGCCACTCCACCACCACCCTGAATGTCATCACTGATGATGATGATTCACCATCATTGTTATCGCTATTTCCATCATCAGTAAATTTTATTTAATTTTATTTTCAATTTTAGTTTCATTTTTTTTATGAAATTATAATTTTAATATAATTTTATTTCAAGAAAATTAGAATTATAATTAAAAATTTCAATTTCAATTCTTATTATTTGTCCCAAACGGACTCTTATACACTTTCCAATATTTTTTATTTTTTAATAATTATTCCATAACCCATAATATTGATCGTATATTTAGTAACTTACCATCTAATTAGTGAGATTTGAATTTAAATTTTTTTTTATATTAGAATGTTAAAAGATTGTACTATTAAATTTATAATAATAATATAAAAAAAATAAAAATATAATTATATATGTGATGGTAATAATTTGAATCAATGAGAGACATATATATTTAATAATTATTTATTAAATTAATATCTAAAAAAGAAAAATGTATTATATTTTGAGATAAATAAAATAATATATAAATTTTTTAAGACGGAGTGAATAACATCTGATGATTATATCTAGCTATATGTTGACAAAGTCTAAATGTATCTACAAAATTAACTTTCTATATTTAGACTTTGTGAATAATTGACTATGACATATTTTCATTTAATGATTATTAATGGGTGCCCCTATAATCCATTTTATAATTACAATGATATTATATATAAAAAATTACAATTTTAATATCATTCAATTAAAGAAAAATATAAAATATAAAAAATTTTAATATAAAAATTTAAAATGATATCTAAAATTATGAAATTATATATTCCTTCAAATAAAGAAAAATATATACAAATTAAAATAATATTAAAAGTCATTAATCACATAATCACAACTTTAAATGATACTAATATTTAATAGTTACATAAAATATTTAATAATATTTACTTTCTATTTAAAATGATAAATAGTAGTAATTAACAATATCTAATGAGTATCTAAAATATTAACTTCTTATTTAAAATGGTAAATAACAATTAATAATATCTAATGAGTATCTAGAATATTTACTTTCTACGTTTAGAGTTTGGGAAAAATTGACTATAACATATTGTCATTTAATGGTTATAATTAATGGGTGCCCCTATAATCCATTTTATAATTACAATGAGATTATCTATATATAATTTTAATATTATTCAATTAAAGAAAAATATAAAAAATAAAAAATTTTAATATGAAAATATTAAAGTGATATCTAAAATTATGAGATTGTATGTTTCATCAAATAAAGAAAAATATATACAAATTAGAATAATATTAGAAATCATTAATCACGTGATCATAATTTTTAATTCAGTCAGATTTAATATTAATCAACAATAAATATATATATATCATAAAAAGAAAGAAAAAATCTATAATTAAAAATATAAAATTTGCAGTTGCTCTTGGCGTAGTCGAAGGTCCAAAATAAAGACATTTTTAGAAGTGCTAGCAACCTATCACTGCACTCAATTCCCATTACTTCGTTCACCTCCCCCTTCCTTTCCTCTCTACTCTAAATTAAACCCCCTAATTCTCTTCTTTGCCAAAAAAATAAATAAAAAAATAATGGCTATGATTATTAGTTCTCCAATCCCAAGACATGTTCTTGTCATTTTTTTCATGATCCATTTATTTTATAGTCTAGGAAAATCAGAAACCTTACAAGATGGATGTATATTGCCACATGAAGTAGCAGTTAAGCTTCGTATTGATCCTGCTACACTAGACGCAGCCTCTATAGACTATGGTAACATAGTCCATAACAAACCAGCAGCTGTGCTTTACCCAACATCCGTACAAGATATACAAAATTTAGTGAACGTTTCTTTCACTTGTTCTATTCCTTTTGGTATATCTGTCAGAGGAAATGGCCATAGTACAAATGGACAGGACATGGCTTACCATGGGGTAGTAATAGATATGAAAAGTTTAAGGGAAAATAAGAGTGTAGGTAATACTGGGATTTACATCTCTAAAAATCCTTTGTTTGCTGATGTTGGAGGTGAGCAATTATGGACCGATGTGCTAAAAGCAACAGTAAAGGAAGGAGTTGCTCCTGTTTCATGGACTGACTTTTTGGACATAACTGTTGGTGGTACTCTTTCTAATGCTGGAATTAGTGGTGAAACCTTTCGTTATGGTCCTCAGATTACCAATGTCCGTGAAATGGATGTTGTTACTGGTACGATCATTATTTTTCATTTTTTATTTTAATTTCATGCATATTTTCCAATTTTTTTTTACAGAGTTCTACAGTAAAATAATATTTTGTTTAATTCAATAAAAATTAAAGATTAAAAAAAAACATGGTGGAAGAGAATCAAGCCGAGATTTATTTTCCAAGTAAAGAGTTGATATCAAAATGAATGATTAAATATGGTTGATTCAGGAAAAGGAGAGCTTGTGACCTGCTCCGCAAATAACAATTCCGAGCTGTTCTATGGTGTTTTGGGCGGTTTAGGTCAATTTGGTATTATAACCAGAGCAAGGATTGCCTTGGGCCCCGCTTTCAATAGGGTAAGTAACTTAGTAGTTAGTACAAAGCAAATTGATCAAAACGAACAAAAACCAATTAGTTTTTAATTCAGTATGTAAAAACAAAAATATTTATAATATTCATATTCATAATGATATATGAGTTTTTTTTTTTTTTTTTTCAGGTTATTTGGGCGCAAATTCTTTACAGCGATTTCGCATCTTTTATTTCAGCCCAAGAATATTTTATTTCAGCCCAAGGAAAGACACAAGGCAATATATTCACTTACTTGGAAGGTGGAATTATATTGGATAATGGGACCCCAAATACTTGGAGAACCTTCTTTTTCCCACCAGCTGATATCCCCAAAATTACTTCCCTAGTAAAACAATATGGCATCATCTACAGTCTAGAGTTGGCCCTCAGCTATGAAACAAGCAGCCAGGTAGATGTAGAAACTGTTTGTTAATCACATAACAAATACCATAAAAAAAAATTGAAAGATTATTCATTGTGATTATTACCATAACTCATATGGAATTCATCTTCGATAATTTCATATGAATCCCATATGAATATAAATACAAAGCGTAAGATTTCTACATGCATAGGATGTTTTCAATAATTAAGTATACAAATTTTCTGCAAATTAAATAGTAATATTATTAACTATTATAATTTTTCTTGCAGGAAGTTTTCCAGTTTATAAAAGAGATTAACTCAACGGCAGTGTATACCTACGGAAAAGATGTTTCCTATACAGAGTTCTTAACCAGGGTCCAAGTTATAACGCAAAATAATGAATCACATCCATGGCTAAATCTTTTTATACCAAAATCTGGGGTTTCAAACTTTGATTCAGGTGTTTTCAGGAACATTGTTCTTAAACGAAACATCACGACAGGACCTGTCCTTTTCTACCCTATGCTCCTAGACAAGTAACCACTCTCTAAATAATTACAATGTAAAACAGATACTCGTTTATATATTAAACTGTTCTAACTGTGTGATGTTAATTAAATTGCAGATGGGATAATAGAATGTCTGCAGCTATACCAGAAGAAGGTATTTTCTACACTGTTGGAATTTTACACTCAAGTGGGGTTAATGATTGGAATGTCTATGAAGATCAAAATAAAGCATTACTGGATTTTTGTGATCAAGCTGGCATTGGAGTTAAGCAGTACCTTTCAAATTATGCTACTAAAGAACAGTGGATTAAACATTTTGGATCAAAATGGACAACTTTTGAGGCGAGAAAAACTCTGTTTGATCCAAAATTGATCCTCTCACGAGGACAAAGAATTTTCAACGATAAATAATTAGCTACTACTTAATTATGTGAATGTCTCTCTTCAAGTTTATGCTCATGATAGTTAGAGATATTTATAAATAAATGCTGCCTTCTTCTCTGCTTTGCAACACAAATTTTTTTCCTTTTTTTTTTTTTTTTGAGAAATGTTTTGCAGCCCACTTTTTATGCACAAAGTTGGAAATGAAAGTAATCTACATAGAACAAGCAATTATTAAAAAAAAAAAAAAAAAATCATTAAATCCTCAAATTTAGTAAGAATTTAATTTAAGAATTCATTTGAATAACTAGTTATCTGAAATAATTGAGTAATCATACCAATTTTATATGATTTTATACTTAAAATTTAAATCCAAATCCATAATAATTAAATAATATTTTATCAATTTTCATATTTAAAAAGCTAAAATTCATATAATTTAATTTTTTAGTTAAAAAATTATTTTGAAATATATAAAATCTGGTTAAATAATAAAAAAATTAAAAATTCAATTCATTTAATGAAATTCACTGTTAAAAATAGAATATTCTTATTTAAATTTAAATTAATTCTTTTTATATAAAGATGAAATGAAAAATAATTATATTTATTTTTTTAATTATTCAAAATAATATAATTTAAAAAAATTATAATTTATTCCAAATAATTAAATTTTATAATTAATTGAATTTTTTTACATATTTTTTTTCAAATGGCCGCTAAACAAAATATTTATATTAAATTATTTTGTAGTAACTATTCAACTAGTGGTTGGTTTAGAATTCAAAATGCTTATTTTATTCAATTCAGTTCTTAATTTGGTATTCTTAAAAGTTTTGGTCTCTCTCCCTTTAAAAAAAAAAAAAAAAAAATGTCTAATAAAAATAAAATTAGATTTAAGATTTTCAGTGC
Source organism: Aleurites moluccanus (assembly GCA_948193065.1). Lineage (NCBI taxonomy): Eukaryota > Viridiplantae > Streptophyta > Magnoliopsida > Malpighiales > Euphorbiaceae > Aleurites > Aleurites moluccanus. Next base: position 25,050 of record CANXYC010226842.1, on the reverse strand, counting down.
ACGCCAACACAAGTTAACTAAAAGATTAAATATACCAAAGAAATGACTTAGAATGTAATCAGATTGCTAAAAAATTGTTCAGGCAAATCTTTAGCCTAAACCATAGTTTCTAGGGCGGTGTCCAAGGTAGCTGTTGTTAGCTCATTTTCTTATTTTTCACTACTCAAGTAAAGGTGCTAAAAAACCTTATAACTTAATCAAATATGATGTTTGTGATTATTTTACTTTTATTTATTTATTTTTATTATAGTGAAAGGTTGACTTTTCTTTTTAATTCAAATTACGATAAAAGGAATTTTCGTTGCTGACCAAAGATCTAATCCTATATGATAATTATTTTTCAGGGTCGATTTGGAGAGGTTAAAATTAAAATTTTCAATTTCAGTATTTAACAACTATTTAAAATTAAAATTAAAATTTTAATTATAATTTTATGAAATTATAATATATCTAAAAAATTAAGTTCATAATTCAATTCTCAACTCGAATTACAATTTCATAATTACTATTATAATTTTCTCTTTCACCGCTACCCCAATACCACCGTCACTCCCACTCCAAGTGTCATCATCAATATTTTGCCACTTTCAATGACGGTGGCTCATCTGACTGTCATCATCAGCGATGATGATATGCCGAATCATCACTACTGGCGACAATGACTCGTCGGACAGTCATCAACGATAATTTACCACCACCCACACCGTCACTGCTGGTAGTCCACCATCACTTTTAATTTTATCACTACTTTCATCGTCAATAATTTTTAATTTAATTTTAATTTTAATTTTTTATATAAAATAAATATTAAAATTACAATTTTAACAAAATTCTATTTCAAATTCAAGTTCCTTGTGACCAAACAAACCCCTATTATAAATTCCATTGGATTCTTAAATTCCATATTTGGGCCAGACGGTGTCAAAGAGGCGAGCGTTGTCTAAGCCTTCCAGAGCCCAAATAGCCCAAACTTCTGCGCTGTCGTCTTGTCTCTCTGTTCTTGAAGAAGAAGAATAATCTCAATCCAGTCTTTATACTGCGCCCACGTTTCAATATTCTTCTACTCGTTTGAATCATTTCTATAGTGGAAAAAGGATTCGCCAACCAGCAGGGTTCATCAGCGACCAAAAGGTTCTTGATCTTTAGTTTTCTTCAAGCTTATTCGATCTTTTTTCTTTTTCTTCTTCTGTCCATCTTTGAACTCATCACTAAGAAAATTTTAACTCGTATCCGTACATTTTACTTCAAATTAATAGTGCAATGTGAATCCCTGCAGACTTCTCAAATTGCATGATCTATTGTATAAGAAACTTTTCTTTACTTAAACATCTACGACTGAGTAATTGTGATATATTTTTTCGCCCTTTCTTTCTTGTTAGCTTCTCTTTGCTCTAAGAAATCAAGTTAAATTTATGAACTTAAATTCAAACACAAAATAAGCAACATGGGTATTCTTAAGGTTTTTTGTTAATTGTTACCTATTCAGGAAGCAGAATTTGGGATGCTTCTTACAAATTGAATAGAAGAACAAATCCATTTATTACAATAATTGTATTCTTAATTTATAGGAATCTAATATGGATTAGTTGTAAGATAGCAAACCATGAAGAAGTTGGTCTTTTAAAGGAAGTTCTTTTTTGGGATAAGAGAGAATGCACATATGGACTGATCCTGGAGCATTTTCCATAATTAAAAAGATAGAAATTATGTCTTTGGAGCGGGTGATAAATGAAAAGAACAAAAAAAGAAAAGATATCAAATGAGAACATTGACCCTTTTTTTTTTCCCTCCTCTTTCTTTCAGAAAAAGAACTACAAAGGATGCAAATAATGATGCTTAAACATTGTTATGTTAATCTGCTGATCTCTAAATATTTTTATGACTTTTTTGGCAAATGTTCTGGATTTCAGTTTTTGCTCAATTCCCATCAGATGACAGATCGATATTGTATTGGTTTTTATCTGGTGCTTTCATGTCTTGTTCAAGTTTTAGATGCCAGTGCTGGTGATGCAGATCCAGATTACAGGTAACTTCCAATTTTCCCTTGATTTTATTATAAGGTTGGAATTATAGCACTGAAGACTTTACTCCACGTCATTTCCTGAGCTTCACAGTTACGAAATAATTTTAAGGTTGTGCATTGGCGTCCTTGTGAGTCACCTTGTTGGTGAAAAGTTATTCACAAGGACATCAAATATGCTAGTTACAATTACCTCCCTGTTTCTCTTTCTCACTCTCTCCACACACATACACACACATGACTGTAGCGTCATTTTTTTTTTCATGGCACTTGTGTATTGCTTGAGGATTTCTGCAATGGTATTCATTATTGCCAGGTGGTTTTATGCTCCTACCCCATCTCATAGGAAATCAGTGAAACCACATGTTATGTTTCTAAGAAGAGCATTTTAGCCAAAAAGATACCTGTCTCTATTTAATGATATTTGTTTATAAACTGTTAAAATCACAACTGTTATTAATGAACACACTTGTACAAGTTAACACAAAAATGTGCATGTGCAGCGCTTTATTATGGATGTACTTGAACCACTTAATGAGAAATATTAAGGCTACACCAGATAAGGGAACTATTAATATATGGAACGGTCCTCTATCTGTGCTTCAATTGATGCCGTGACTAATTACTGTAAAACCCCATTCTTCACACCTGCATGCTGTGTTTTTTTTTCCATCCTGTTAGACATATTGAGAATGCCTGTGCATGGGAGAGAAAATTGTGTGCAGAGGTGGATGAGCTGTACATGCAATGCTTGTTTTCCCATCTTTGCCTACTTGTTTCGAAAGCCATGTGCCTCTAGTTGCTCATTAAAACTGTTACTGTTAGCTAGTTCTCACTTGTTCAACAAAAGTTCCCTCATTTCTATTTGTTTCTGTATTGATCACAGGCGCATTCTTCTTAATTAATTAAGATTTCCCACAGGGAAATACATTTGAACTACAATGTACTTTCTGATGGAACCTTTTGTATTGGCTTTGTAGTGAATTTCTTGTGCTAGTTTCCTGATTATGGGTAGTTCTCTTTTATCTGTTGTGGATTCATAAATTTTTCTTTTTCCTAGCATCATTGAAATTTCCCATATGCTCTGGGGTGAGTTCAGTATTTTGGTAGGTGATATATCTTTTCTACTCTGGAATTTAGGGCTTGTGTTGGACAGTGTGAAAAAACTGGATGTGTGGGACAAAGGTGTTTTTTGCAGTGCAAATTTTCTTCAGATGGTGTCTTGATTGATCGTCCATGGTACATGCAAGAGCCTCTTTACTTGCAGTGGAAAAAATGGGATTGTGAAAGTGATTGTCATTACTTCTGCATGCTAGATAGAGAAAAGGAAAGAGAATCATCTGGTCATGGTCCTGTCAAGTACCATGGTAAATGGCCCTTTAAGCGTGTATATGGAATTCAGGTTTGCTTTTGCGGCAAATTTATCCTTCCTTTTTTTTTTTCTTCTGAAGTTGATTTAGATCCTGCCATTATTTTCTGGACCACGCATCATGACTTATTGTTTGTTTTCAGGAGCCTGCCTCTGTAGCTTTCTCCGTACTCAACCTTGCCATGCATTTCCATGGTTGGCTATCCTTTTTTATTCTTCTATACTATAAATTGCCCCTTAAACAAGATAAGAAGGCATACTATGAATATGCCTCTCTGTGGCATATCTATGGGCTCTTATCAATGAACTCCTGGTTCTGGAGTGCTATTTTCCATAGCCGGTAATCTTCTCTTTTTTGCTTCAGGATGAGCATGTGCTGCTGGTTTGTTAGTTGGGAACCTTTTTGCTTCACCAAAATTCAAATATGGAAACAAGCAATAAAATTTTATTGTTTTGTCCTGTGATGAATTCTAGATTAGGGTTACCTCCAAACCTTTGTACATAAATGCATTTTCCTGTTTAATATGTGACTGGGTTGGAGCAACATGCAAGCCTGAAGTCACTTAGATCCACATTTCTACTTTTATAAAATTGCAGTAACTCTTGCAGCCATATATATCTTGCATTATGCTTAAACCCTGTTATATTTTTTGCTCTTGAGATGGAGGAAAATAGCAGAAATTTTGCATATCCAATGCAATCACACGGATTTACTCCCAAGTAGCAGGGATGCACTTGTTGTAAATTAAATCTCTGGCACAATTTTTATGAGGTGACTGATTATTTATGCAGTGGTTTGACTGATTATTTGTGGTTAACTTCCTGAAACTTGTACAATTTCATTAAATTATGTCCCCATATCTGATAGCATATAATTTTATTTCTTTTAGTTTCATCACATGCACACACACACAATTATAGATTTTTGCCAATTTGTTCTATTTCTTATCTTGATTGTGTTCCTTAACCTGCAGAGATGTGGACTTGACTGAGAAGTTGGACTACTCTTCTGCAGTGGCATTGCTGGGTTACTCTCTCATTCTGGCTGTGCTAAGAAGTTTTAATGTGAGAGATGAAGCAGCAAGGGTCATGGTTGCTGCTCCACTGCTTGCATTTGTGACTACTCATATATTGTTCATCAACTTCTATAAGCTAGACTATGGTATTTTATCTGTCCTCTTGTACCTTCCTATCTTCTTGTCCAAGGATTAATTCACAAGATATATTCTGCTATATCTAAAAGTATTTGGAGAAGAGCTTTCCACCCTGTTAGTCAGTGTTCTCTTCATGTACATAGCATAACATCTGACACTGCAAATTCCTTCCAGTAAGATCACTGGACATGAGCTTGGTTTCTTGTGATTTCTTTGACTGTGCCTATTCTGTTTCTCGAGGCATTAGACACCGCTTTTTAATGCCATGAAGGGATAATGCAATGTTACTGTAGTAACACTGTTCATGCAGGTGCCTGGAGAAAAGAGAGAGAGAGAGAGAGAGAGAGAGAGAGAGCTGTGCCATTATAATTTTTAATTTTTTCCCATCTTTGTAATGCAAACTCATAGTTAGAGGTGACAAACTCACGTAAATGCGAATATTTTACAGGATGGAACATGAAAGTTTGTGTCGTCATGGCAGTGGCTCAGCTTCTCATCTGGGCAATTTGGGCTGGCATCAGCCGTCATCCTTCTCGCTGGAAGCTGTGGGTTGTCATGGTGGGAGGTGGCCTTGCAATGCTCTTAGAAATCTATGATTTCCCTCCATATGAAGGATTTGTGGATGCCCATGCTCTTTGGCATGCCACCACCATCCCTCTTACCTACATTTGGTGGAGTTTCATCAGAGATGATGCTGAGTTCCGCACCTCTAACCTCCTTAAAAAGGCAACGTAGGTTATAAAAAATTTGATATGTAAAACCATATGATTTGATAGTTCATAGGATTTGCATACTTTGTTTGTTGTAATGATTTTATTTTTTTATTTTCTTGTTTAATAGGAGCTACTTAGTTTGATAAAACATTTTTATAATGGAATGGGATTGTGTAGTGGAACTGATGATTGTGGCGGCTAGCCAATGATATTCTCTTCCTTTCTCTCCTTCCCTTTTTGGAGTTCTTGAGATTTAGTAAAGCATGAATTTGTACTTTCTATACATTAGCAGCCTCTGTTATGCTTTGTGTAGGGTAGTCAACTGCTTTAGTGATATTTTTGGAACTAAAATCAATCATTTATAAAATAAAACATTATTTTTTTTTCTCTTAATGCACACTGGAAAAGGCATAATGCTCAAAAGCAGGGGGCTATAACATAATGCACCGTCGAATTTATAAATCCCAACGTAATGCGAGAGGGAAGTTAGCCAACCTGTCTGCAGCTTACTTACTATTTTAAAAATATATTTTCTTTTATGAATATCTGATTATATAAATACTTTTTCATCCAATTTTATTATTAGTCAATTCTAAAATAATTAATAAAAATAATAAAAAAATAAAAATATCATTATCTTTTATTTTTAATTAATTACATTCTATTTTTATTTAAAAAATATTTTTTAGTATTAAAAAATTTATTTTCATATTTTTTGATAAATTTAAAAATAAAAAAATAAATAAAAATATTTTTATTTTTTATTTATTTTTTAAAAAAATAATTTAAGAAGAAATTAAATTATTTCTTCTTAAATTTTTTTAATGCAAATAAAAAATTCATTTTCATATTTTTGACAAATTTGAAAATAAAAAAATAATTTTAAATTTTTTTTTTAAATTTTTTTTTATTTTTAAATTTTTTATTTTTATTTCTTAAAAAATAAAATAAAAAGTATTTTTATTTTCAAATTTGTTAAAAAAATATGAAAATATATTTTTTAACTCTAAAAAATATTTTTTTAAAGCAAAAATATAATATAATTAATTAAAAATAAATGATAAGAATATTTATATTTTTTTACTGTCTTTATTAATTATTTTAAAATTGATTAATAATAAAATTAAATGGAATGGTCTAATAATATATTATGATATTTATCAGAAGAAAATTAATATATTTTTTAAAAGATATAAGAAATTTAATATATTAAATCATTTTATAAGAAACAAATAATAATTAATCCTAAAAAAAAATCAATGTCTAATTCTTCATAAAATAATTTGGTTATATAATGAGTTATTTATTAATATATAATAAAATAATCAATTCATCCATTTTTATAAGAATTATAAGAACTAATTTACATTGTCTTTTACTACAATTTCAAATATGTCAAATATTCCATAATTCTCTTCATCCTTCCAGTGGCTGCCGCCAATGAGTCAGAATATTATTGCCATTTTTTCTTTTTTCTTTTTTTTTTTTTAGGGAAATCAATTTCTCTAGAATTTAATCTCAATGCAAATTTTGCGAATATATTCAACTACCGAAAATTTATAAGTTGCATGATTATAAAATTATATTTAATGTGCTTATTTATTTATTATTATTATTACTATAGACCCGCACATAATGAAAACACTTACATATTATTTAAATATTATAAATAAAAAATTTCAAAATAACAATAAAAGAAATATAGAAATTTATTATTATTTCTTACATATAATTTTCTCATTTCTTTTTTTTTTTTTCTCATATATGCGAGTATGTAAGAGAAAGTGTATGTATATTTTGTAAAAACTGATTATTCAACTTTTAGTTTATTAATTTATAATCTAATGTTCTAAATTATAAATTTTTATGATTTGATAATATGATTAAAAAAAACATATATATATATATATATATATATATATTAATTAAACTACTCATTAAATGAATTATTTTAGCATTTAGTTTTTAATTAATTTCAAATCAATTGAATTCAATTCATTAAATTCATTGTAAGATAAAATATTACGTTGAAATATGAAGTAAAAAATATAAATTATTTATAAAAATAATAATTTTAATGTGATTTTATTCAATCATATAATAAAATTGATAAAATCATTCATTTATATATATATATATTTGTTTTTTTAATATCATATTATATAATATAAATATTATATAATAAATATAAAATATTTTAAAAATAAATTTATTTAATATTTATACAAGTATATGTATTATTTTACTCAGAAAAAAAAAATTGAGCAATGCATAACTTCACCTCCACAATGTAAATATAAATGTTATATAAAATAAAAATAAAATAAAATAAAAATACAGCTTTTCATGATCTTAAAGTCAAAAAACTAGAAAAAGGCAAAAAGATAATAAATTTCAAATTTCCAAATCAAAACAAGCGTTAGTCTGTCGGCAATTGTATAACTACTCGCATTAAAAAATAATTCCAACCTTCTCACTACACGTCGCAGCTGCAGATCACGCGCACGTGCATTCACTGTAGCTCCACGTAAGACACTCTATCAGTGGCATTACATCGTAATTTCCTTATAAACACATGCCTACTTTCTTACCTTCAACCCCTTTTTTTCCCAAAACCACTAGCAGCTTTTTTGCAATCCTCTGTGAATCATCCGATACCCGTAGTCGGTGCACGCATACGTGTCACAATCCTGTTCGTCTGTTCCCTTTATAAATAACCATCAGCCTCCCCTAACAGAGTAGGTGTGATGTGTATCTATATACTCGCTCTCTCTCTCTTTCTATTTTTGTTATTAAACATCTATACCTGGAAGAGAGAGAAAATATATGGAGAGGGAAGGAGTCAAGGAGACAGAGACAGAGAGGGAGAAGTTGATTCTGTTACCGGCGGTCTCTAATTCGCTTGGTGCAGGTCGGGAACTGATTAGCTTCGCTTTTGTGCGTTCACATATATACTGTATATGTGTACTTTATCATTTGCCAGATGGCAAGATGTGATTGGTTCTGTGATAGATGGAAGTGAATTGGATCCCGCCTTGCATCAACTGAATCGGAGACCGCGGTGAAGGGTTGCATGGATCTTGCGTTTTATCTCCGGTTACCGTTCGGATCTCAGGTTGGGATTTATTTGTCCATTTATTTTTGTGATTAAGCTGTAGATTAATTATTTTTTTATAGCTGAAAAGTTTAAAAATATTTTGATTCATTTCTTATTAATGGAAGCTTTAATTGTTAGATTTTTTAGCATTTATTGGTCTGATATTATTTGGAACTAACAGATCTAATTAATTTTTAGGCCTTCTAATTAGTTGTTCGTTAAAATAATGATTAAAAATATTGCAATTTTATTCAATTTCTTATCTTAATATGAAACAGAAAGACGAAGAAGTTGTTTTCAATAGAATTTAATCAAATGTAATAATATCTGATACTGATTATATAAAATTTTAACAGAGGATAATTAAGTTTTGAGGTAAATAATTATGCTTGAAGATTGTTACGCCGAGCTGCAGTTTTTCAATGTAATTTATGGCATTTTCTTGCAAATGTCTGAGATTAGGTTTAGATTCCATTTTGTCGGTGTTTTATAGTTAGATTTTAGATCAATATTGGATTGGTTTCTCATTGGGGCTTGCAAGTCTTGTTCGAATTTTTACGCCGGTGCTGGTGATGCTGATATAGATTACAGGTAACTTTTTTATTTTTTCATTTTATCCTGATTTATAGTATAATATGGTTATGTCACAATTTAGACCGTTTAGTTTTTTCTGGAACCGATGTTGCAATAGAATGTGATCCTTAGAATGGGATTTTATTTTCCTGTTTTCTACACAAGGTATTCAAAAAAATTTTATGATATTTGGATTTATGTGGTAATGGTATATATTTTAAGTTTTGAGATTACTATTAACTTTTGTTTAGTTGTTTCAAAATAAATGGGATTCTGTAAACCTAGACATTCTGATATGAACCTTCAGAGAACTACACTTGAAAACCTAGCCCAAGAGGTTGGAGAGCCCAAGTTTATATCAACACCATATTAAAATCCTATGCTTTTAATGTGGGATCCAAGTCTCATATATTGCAACTAGGATCATAAAACATTCATTTATATTCTTAATTCATTCCAAAAAACCATGCCCTTAAGGTTTGGCTTTGGCATCCTTGTGAGTCAGCTCTTATGGGAAATGTAACAACGATGCTAACATGTGCTAATCTTGGGGCTTATATCCACACAAAAAAAGTGCTACTCTCTCTCTTTATTGTGTGTGTTTGTGCATGCTTAAAATTGAATGTTTGTATGCCATGCATATGTATGTGGTGTATGCATAAAATTGAATGTTTTTATTCCATATATGTATTTGTGCTTGCAGCCATGTATTGCTTCAATATTGTTTTTCATTGCTTCTAGGATGTTAAATGGTCTTAGCTCATGTTAACTATGCTCTTTAGAGTCTATTGATTTTACCATAATTTCTTTAAGGTATTTGTAACTGTGGTTAGAGCAATAGGATAACATAAAGAATAATCATATAATAAAGCTTTTAGCCATCCTAAATAAAATCAGTGGAAACACATGTTATTTATTTATTTTTACTAGTGGACAGCATTGGATCAGTCAAATTTTTCATTTTCATAGTTCCAACAACTTAATTGGTACTATCCTCACACTTATACAGACATTCTTCTACACCTGCACACAAAAATCGACGCAGTGCAAAACTTTAGGGCAACTAGATCACAACAATTAGGGTTAGAATAGATAGTGATTATGGTTGCAATAAGAAAATAACTAGGACTTAAAGAAAAACTTTGATTTAAAATCTGAGTTGAAAATAATAAGAATATAATATTGTTTGTCTAATAAAGACTTATTTATACTAATTAGGATAAATCATAATCCTAGACTGAGAAAGAAACTTAATACTAATTAAAGTACTTATTTAAGAAGAAACCTAAATAAAACAAATTGAACTAGGAAAACTAAATAAAATTCCTAATTTAAAGAAATATAAAACAAACTGAATTATGAAAACTAATAAAATTCATACTTTAAAAGTTAAACAAAAATAATTACTAAAATTTATCTTATTTTTTCCTTAATTGCATAAAAAATGCACGTGTAGTGCTCTTCTTCGGTGGGTATAAACTGCTTAATGGGAAAGATTGAGCCTATACCAGATGTTATTCTTCCCTTGCCTCAATATATCATTTTTCTAGTATCCATATATTTTCCCCATCCTGTCATAAGTATTGAGAGAATGTGTGTGACAGAAAGAACCTTATTTATAAGAGCAGATTGGTTATTAAGTACTTATTCTTTCTTATCTTGGTCTACTTGTTCTACAACCTGGTACCCTAGTTAGGGTGTGTGGCATTGTTGTTATATATGCTGTTGAAAGAAGAGGCTTCTTCATTATGTTGATAAAGGCAATTAATACTTATTTTTATTATAGATTTAATAAGTTTTACTAAATCCAGTAAACAACAGGTATCATCTGAAAGGGTGATTTCAAAAACTAATATCAACTTTGATGCCAAACAGACATTTACTCTTTATGGAAGTCGTTGTTCAGCTAGTTTCAGTAGGTTAAAAAGTAGATTCCTCTTTCATTACTTGTTTTTGAATTTATCAAGGTGGATTCTTATTGACTCCTAGGGACACTGTTGAAGCATTGCAATGCATTTCAGATGGTATTCTATGGCATAGCTTTTTTTGGATTAACTCGTACTGGTTACCTAATCATTTATTCCTTGTGGATTCTGTTGAATTCTTTTCTCAGTGTCTGTTGTCGAATAAAGTAATTTTGCATTTATCTAGCATGATCTCCTGATTGCAGTATGTGAATAGATGAAATATTGTGTGATGGAATTTGGGGCTTGTGTTGACAATATGAAAAAATAGATGTGTGTGGGCAAAGATGTTTTTGCATAACAAATTTTCTTTGGATAGTGACTCAATTGATGGTCCATGGTATGTTCAGGGACCCCCTTTACTTGTGGTGGAAACAATGGGATTGCCAAAATAATTGCTGTTTACCTGTTAGTATTATATGCTAAAGAGAGAAAAGTAAAAAAATAAAAATATTTGGTCATGGTCGTTAAGTTACATCTATGGTAAAAGGCCATCCAAATGTGCATGTGAATTCAGGTTTTCTTTTCGGTGGTATTATCCTTTGTACTTCTTTATTTTGAGCTGATTTAGATCTTACAACATTTTCCTGGAGCATCTCTCACAACTTATTGTTTGTTTGCTTAGGAGCCTGTATCTGTAGCTTTTTCTGACCTATAAATTTCAACCTTTTGAACTTGCAATGTATTCCATGGTTGGCTGTACCACTTTGTGGCATGTCTAAAGGCTCTTATTTCTGTGGCTGGTAATCTTCTTCCTTTTTTTTTTTTTTTTTTTTTCTTGGCTTCAGAATCTCTTTAGCATTAGTACAAATTGTGCGGGACCATCTTGCAAATCGAGATTTTGAATTTGTAATGTCATGAACTAAGCATTGCTCTGCTTGAATATGGAGCTGAGCTGATTCTTTCCCTTCTTTGTTAATACAACATTATAAACGTCACGCAAGTCATGTAATATCGAACAGAGTTGGGGCAGCAAGCAGCTCACATAAATCGATATCAGTTTATAAATGCTGCATTTTGCTAGGGATGACAATGGGGCTGGGCGGAGATGGGGGACCCATCCCTATTCCCACCCCCGCCTTAGCGGGGAATTCTCATTTCCGTCCCCGTTTCATATACGGAGATAATTTAGTCCCCATCCCCGTGGGATCCCCGTTCCCTGTTTAAATTTTGTATTATTAAATTTGTTTATATTTATAAAATTCATAAATAATAGCTAAAAATATAAAAAAAATTATTTAAAAAATTTTAATAAATTCAAAAACATAAAATATCAACCAAACATAATTAAAATATAAATATTTTCATACATAAAAAATATTCAGTAATATTTTTTAATAAAATATTAAAAAGTCAGCATATATTAAATTATGAGTACTTAAACAAATTTAATTTAATAAGTGTTTTCAATAAATTTCAACGATCTCATAAGAATTATTTATTAAACAAATTATTTCTTATATATATATATATATATATATATATATATATATATATATATATTTTATTAATTAATTTAATTTTATATAAGGAATAATTAAATAAATATAATAATTAACTAAGTATAATAACGGGTCATTACAGAGATGGGGACGGGGATTCCCACGGGGTGGGGAATACACTCCCCGTTCCCGCTAACGGGAAAAAAATATTCCCCGTCCTCGTCCCCATGGGAAGACAAATCGGAGAATTTTTACCCCGTTCGGGGCAAATCCCTGCGGAGAACGGATATTGCCCAACCCATTGCCATCCCTACATTTTGCCGAACTCTAATCTTGTATTTTCTTTACGGGCCTTGATATTATAAAAGGAAAAAAATAATCTCTCTATGATAGCTAGGGCGTCATGCAGAACAATATCCCCACCTAGCACACGCTAGCAGGGCTACATTTAATGTGAATCAACCTCTCGTTCTGTTTCGCATATGCAGTGATTGCTTATTACTGTATTCATGCATAACTTGACAGTCTTTAGTTTCATTAGAGAATGGCTCCAATCTGACAGCATATAATTATTCTTTTTATTTTCATATGCATGGATTGCATGAATTTTTGTGCTTGTATTCTTCTCTGTGTTCTCTGTTCGATTTTTGTCCCTTTTTGTATTTCTTATCTTGATTGATGTGTTTGAACTGCAGAGCTCTGAACTTGACGAAGAAGTTGGATTGCACTTGTGTATTCAACTCATTCTGGCTAGTAGTGACGAAGTTGCTGCGTGACAGCTCACGCGTGTTTACCGGTTTAATATTGTTCAACTTGTAGAAACCAGATTATGGTATTTTTATTTGCCCTCTTGCATCTTTCCCTTTTAGTCCAAGGGATAATGTACAAGAATTTATTCATAAACAGCTAACAGCCTAAAAAATTAAAGGCATTTCATTATGCTCCTTATGGATCAATTTTCTTTCTAGAAGATCACTGGACTTGAGTTTTTCTGCCATGAGGTTTGTTACAGCAACAACTTTTATTTGGCATCGAACTTTCCTTTAGATTTGGAGCACGGATGGAATTGAATTATGTTTTGGATGCTTGCTCTGTAGGGGTAGAATTGCAACAGCTGTATTTTTCAATCCCTCAGTCACACGTGTACTCCATGACCGTTCCATCAAGATGGTGATCTAGATCTTTCCTTTTTGTGTGGGTTGTTTAATCGGGTTTCAATCGCGATCTCCATGCCACTCTAGTACCGTTGAAAAATTGTTCCGAAAACTAAATTTGTTTGACTATTCAACTACATTTATTAAAAATATGCTATAATTTATGGAAAATTTTTATCCTTACCGATATAATTTTTATCTTTTATTTACAGAGTGAAAGAAATCAGTATTTTTATTTAGTCATTTATTTTTATCTTATTGGATTGTATATATATTTAATATAAATAAAAAATTTTCTTTATTAGTGATAAATTTGAATTTAAATTTATATTGAAAGTAAGGAATAAAAATTTAGTTTCACCATATCAAATGGGAAAAAAATAAATATATAAGATATCTCTGCCAAAGAGACATTGAAAAATTATATAAGAATGTTTTATCCAATTTTGAGTGTTGGTTATATCATAATTAATTTTAAAAATTAGAATATAACTGATAAAATTAAAAAATAACATAAAATTTTAAATTATTTACGTCATTAAAACCAGAAAAAAAAATACAAACACGAAAATAATATCGAGAAAAATGATAGTAAAGCTATGTTTTGTGGACTTAGGGTAGAGTCCATGGAGCTCAAAATACCAAATGGGGAATTTGGAATTTGAGTTGTTTAAATCATTGTTGTTAAAATCAGACTGGATCGACTGATTGAATTAAAAAATTAGGAATCGAATAAAAAATTAATCCGATCAGCTACCAAAAAAATGTCTCCAAAAATCGATGAACTTATGAATCGGTCAAACTAGTTCTGTTTTTTCTATTCAAGCGGGTCAGAATTTTTTTTTTTTAATCAAAAATATAAATGTTAAATTATATTTATTTTCATCATATATATAATAAATGTCAAATTATATATACATATATTTGTGTATCGATTTTTTTTTAATTTAATCGATTCGACTTCGATTGAACCTTTAACTTTTGATTCTCTTTATTTTTATCGGTTATTTAATCGGTCCAATTTTAAAAACAATGGTTTAAATTTATAAAGAAAACAAAACTTTGCAGTAAGAAAAAAATTAAGGGCTTATATCTAAAATGCCTTTTTGAATTTCCGAAAAACATAACTTGTTATTCCTTTAAACTAATCGACTCAAAAAAAAAAAAAAAAACTGCAAAATAAGCTCATTAAACTAAAATACATTTTTCAATTCGTTTAATTAATTATATAAAATATTTTGCAAAATTTTAATAGATAAATTTATCATAAATTTTATAAAATTATGCTTTTTTTTATCAATATTATTTTAATTTAAAATTTTAGTTACAACTCTACACCAAGTCATAAATATAAGAAAATATTTACTAATTAAAAGGTCAAAAGTTAAATTGGTTCTCAAATTAATTTTATTATATTATTAATTTAATTTTAAAATTTTAATTGAAATTAATTGAACTATTTAACTTGTAAATTTAATTAACTAAATCATTAATTTAATTATTAGTAGTTAATTAAATTCATAAAATTGAAAAAATCAATCAATTCCTATCTAAGTTTAAAAATTAAATTGATAGTATGTCATAATAAATCTCAAAGTTAATTTTACTTTTTTTTTCTTTCTAATTAATATCAAAATATTATTATTATTATTTTCAGTTTAACATTAAGATATGATTGTAACTAATTTTTCATATTAGGATAGAATTAACAAAAAAAAAAATGTGTAGGGTGTATTTATAAAAATATGCAGAATTCAGGTTATTAAAATTATCTCTAATGATACTCTTTATTTTAAAGGGTATCTTTTATATAAATAAGAAGTATTTTAATTAATTTTTAAATATTAAAAAATATATATATATTTTTTAAATTTAATTTACTCTTTAAATTTTAATTTTATTTTTCATAAAACATTAATGATTTTAATTTTTTTTCCCAACTTTTTATTTTACAAAATTTCTCCATTTTTATTTCATGAATGAATTAATAAATATAATGCATAAAAAATTATAAAAGTTAAAAATGAGGAGTGAAATTTTTAGATGTGGAGAATTAAATTTACTTTTTATTTTAAATTTAAATAATAAATTGCTCATTAAAAATTTGAAACCTTATTTTTTTATATTAACTTTTTATTATAAATATTTTGAGATATATAAAAAGTGCTTTCAAAATGCTTTAAACAAATGAAAAACAAAATGTGTTAAAAAAAACCTATTGATTATCTCATTTAATTGAATGTTAGTTGACCTCAAAACTAATGTCATTTAATGTGAATAAGTTAGGCGGCGGTTTGCTCCGCTGGTATTCAAACTTTTGAAAAACGATATATACCATAATGGGCTTCATTGTAAAATAAGGGAATGATTATTATAAAATCAATGTATTTTATTATATTATATTAAAAAAAACTTTTATTTTTAAAAATATAATATAAAATTTTTATATTTTAATTTCGTTAAGTTTTGATTCCATTTTATTTTTTTATTTTTTTTAATCAATCAAAATTTAAAAAATTAATTTTTAATTAAAATATTTATTTAAATTCTTAAAATACCTCTTCACTTGTTTTATTAAATTACTTTAAATTCACTAAAATATTAAAAAATTTATCCAGAAGATTATAAGCTTGCCCTCACTGAGTTTAAAACCTGGGTTCCAATCAATAATTAGGTACTTTTTCTTTTTTACCTTTTTATTTCTCTAATGCTTCAATGTCAAGAATTTTTCATTTTTCATGATAATTTTATGAACTTTCTTTTTGGGTTTCTGAAATTTTCTTTGTTTTTTTTTGGATTTCTAGGAAGTGGAAGTGAATCTTTTATTTTGCGCAAAAATCAAGCGAAACGCCTTTGCTAGTCTTCATTTTCTGCCATAGTTATGTACTCGTTTTTTTTTTCCTTAATCTTTATGTTTCCCACTTAGATCCATCTATAAACCACACACCTAAAAACCACCACCAACATAAAAAGTAGTAGTAGTAGTAGCAGTTGTAGATTTGTTTGGTGATACCAATAAATTTCTTGGCATGGATTTTTCTCTTCTTGGTAGTGGTTTTGAGTTTGGTGGCGCCATTGCTGCTATTCCAAATAAATTGTTAAAATGTAGAAGGAGAAAAGGATTTGGGATTGAAGAAAAGCAAGTGGAATTTGACAAAAGAAGAGAATGAGAAGAACTAAGAATTGGGTAGTTGACGGGCTCTATGTTTTATATTTATATTTGCTGATTTCTTCGGGGAAATAAAATTTTGGGATTATTATTTTCAACGTCAAACATCGCACGCCTGAGCTTGATTGAGTTCTAACAGTCACACCATTCTTTCACTGACGAGCTTTGCTTCATGCAGTCGACGTTGATCCCGTACCAGTGGATCGCGCTAGACAAAGGCAAACCAGCATCGGAAGATCGCGTCACCAACATGAGCTTCATTGTAGATTTTCATTCGCAGTCGTTTGTCGCCGATCGACCTAACTCCTCGCCGTTGCTCATCATCGTCATTGGTCATTTATTACTGCTGTAAGTGAGTTGTATTATATGCGATCATTTATTACTGCTGTAAGTGAGTTGGATTATATGCTTACTTTTGCTTTTTGACACTTTTTAAATATTATTATTTAATTAAAATTAAGATTAAGAGAAAAAAATAATATTTAATTAATTTATATTGTGTATTATTAAATTTATTGATGGTGGTGGTGATATGTTTGATTGAAATTGGTGATATTTAAAAGAAAATTAAAATGAAAATAAGAGTTTTTATAAAATTTTAATATAAATTTAATAAAATTTTAATAAAAAAACCTTAAATTTATATATAATAAAAATATAAATATTTTTATTATAATTTTAAAGATATGAAAATTTTTGAAATATAATATAACAAGATACAGTGACTTTATAATAATTATTCCTAAAATGAATTATAAGTAACATATTCAGTTAACGGAAAAAGAAAATCCCAATACCATAAAAGCCCCGATCATTAATAGTATTACCAAGTATGTCCTAAAGAAAGCCGTGGTGGTATTTGAATCGCCACTTTTGAGTGAACAAAACCCTCTCTCGCAAAAGCCAAACCCAAACCCTTGGCGGCTGTGGACTCTTCCCTCGTCCCTTTCCCTCTTCTCAAACTCTCTAAATCCTATTATTTTTCTGAGATTTAGGGTTTTATCTATAAGATCTGAGAATCAATTTTATCCACTCATGGCTGCTGTTGGTCCTACCTCTGAGAGTATCCTTTCTTAAATTCCTCATCTTTGTATAATTTGATTTTTTTTTTGATCTATTCTTGTTGAATTGAAAAGGGTTATTTCTTTGTTTATGTGTTTTTATAATCATGGTCAAGATCTATTTCTTATGTTTAATCAGGATAATATATGCCTACTACTCACAAGTTTATTATTTTATTCGATGTGTTTTTATTTGTGCAATTCATGTATTTATGTGATATGGATTTGCTTTACGGTTATAATTTACTCGATTTGTTGTGGGTAGGATTTAATTTCCATATCAATTTGCTTCATTGCTGCAAGAGTGATTTAACTGAAGATTGAAAGTTGTTACTTTTGTTTTGTTAAATATTTTATTATATGCTTGCTTCTGGATAGTATAGATTTGGATACAAGTGGATGCTTATTAGATGTAGATTTTTGCCAAACTATGTATTTCCTTTACTTTTTTCTTACCTATAGAAGCTGCAGAATTGCTGCAGAATTTGTCCTTAGATTCGCAAACAAAGACTTTAGAAATTCCCGAGCCCAACAAGAAGGTAAATTATATTTGTACTGAGCCTTATTATTATTTTGAAGGATGATTTAATGGTGGACTAGGAATGTTTGATTTGAACATTGATTTCTGTCTTTTGGGCAGACTTCTGTTTACCAATACGGCAGTCTGGAATCAGGCGTTCCTGTAAATGGTCAGATCCAGTCATCTGAGCGATCAGTGACCCCTTTTCTGCCTGATTTGATGGATCCAACAATGTGCTACCTTCCTAATGGTTATCCCTCTCCTGCTTATTATTACGGAAGTAAGATTATTTTTTCAGGTTTATGTTGTGAGATCAATGTTTGAATTTTATTTAGCAAAAGCTTACCGGTCAAAGATGTTTTTGAATTTTGTAACTTAAATGCTCGTTGCATCGATGATGTCTTTTGAATTGTGTTTAGCATTATATTGATATGCCCATTAATTCTTTGCAGGCTATAATGGAACTGGTAATGATTGGGATGACTACTCTAGATATGTAAATTCAGATGGAGTTGAGATGGCATCAGTGAGTATTTATGCTCAGTCAAAAACAAATTTACATATAGGAGTCACTCTTAATTAGTTTTACATGCTATTTTAATCTCTCTCATGTTCAAATTTTAGTATCCTATTTGAGTTTGGACAGGTACTTAACGTGCTTATTTCACTTGTCAGGGAGTTTATGGGGACAATGGGTCTGTTATGTATCACAATGGTTATGGATATGCACCCTATGGCCCATATTCACCGGCAGCTTCCCCAGTTCCAACATTGGGAAATGATGGCCAGCTGTATGGACCTCAACACTATCAGTATCCTCCTTATTTCCAGCCACTGACACCAAACAGTGGGCCGTTCACTCCTAATCAGACTGCCACTTCTCAAGGGGGGCTTTCTTCCTCCATAGCCCCTGACCAAAAGTCTTTGCCAGCAGAGACTGCTAAAGGTAATTCTAGTGCTGTTGTCAATGGTGGAGTGAAGGGAAATAATGTTTCAACTCCCATTAAAACGATACATCAAAATTCATTGCCAAACTTGAACAATATAAATGGGAGGGGCATTTTTCCAGGGGGGATGCCTCCTTCTGGTAACCAGGATCCAAGATTTAGCTTTGATGGGAAGTACAGAAGCGCTTGGGTTAATCCTTCATTTTCGAAGTCAAACAATGTTCCCTCTTCAAGAAATCATAATTATCGTCAAAACTCCAGTTATATGGTATGTGGAATTCTATTGTCTTTTTTTATGTGTGTCTGTGTCTTTATGTTCTAGCTGCTATACGTGGAATGTGGTTTCTGCAATCCTGAATAGATTTTTGCTGTTTTTGTTTTGTTGATTAGACTCCAAAGGTAATCTTGTTGATCATATATTCTTACGATTTATGTTACTTGAACTTGATAGGGTTTGCATCACCCTGGTCCTATGGCTGGCTTGGGATCAACTCATGGATTCTTAAATGGGATGTACCCAAACAAGTTTTATGGTCAATATGGGAACACTTTTAGGTCTGGGATGGGCTTTGGATCTGCTGGTTATGATTCAAGAATAAATGCAAATGGGTGGTTGGCTGTTGACAGCAAATATAAATCTAGAGGCCGGGGCAATAGTTACTTTGGTTTTCGTTATGAGAATATTGATGGCTTAAATGAGCTAAACAGGGGACCAAGGGCCAAGGGTTTTAAGAATCAAAAGGCTTTTGCACCTGTAACATTAGTTGTCAAGGGGCAGAATGTGCCTTCAAATGAAACTGGTAGTGAGGAAAAAGATGAGATGCTGACCCTTCCAGACAGGGAACGATATAACAAGGCAGATTTCGCTGAAGATTATACTGATGCTAAATTTTTTGTCATCAAGTCTTATAGTGAGGATGATGTCCATAAGAGCATAAAATATAATGTCTGGGCCAGCACACCAAATGGCAACAAGAAGCTAGATGCAGCATATCAGGAGGCCCAGCAGAAGTCTGGTGGCTGTCCTGTATTTCTCTTCTTCTCGGTAAGTGTAAAGATTCAATTGAATTTCTCATTTACTTATTTCACCACTATTTTTTGCCTTTAGCATTGGTTTTGTTGTCCGCCTATGTAGGTAAATACAAGTGGACAATTTGTCGGCCTTGCGGAGATGGTGGGACCTGTTGATTTTCAAAAGAATGTGGAGTATTGGCAACAGGACAAGTGGACTGGCTGTTTCCCATTGAAGTGGCACATTGTAAAGGATATACCCAACAGTTTGTTGAAGCACATCACCCTTGAGAACAATGAGAACAAACCTGTAACTAACAGCAGGGACACGCAAGAGGTAAATATACCCCGTTAAAGCCTCTTCCTTGGCAGCAACCCCCTTCTCTTCTCCTTTGCATGTGTATATATCACTCTAAATGGTATTTTTCTGAGTTTTGAATTTTATAGGTTAAGCTGGAGCAGGGTCTTAAAATGATCAAAATATTCAAAGATCATTCCAGCAAAACATGTATTTTAGATGATTTTGGATTTTATGAGAAGCGCCAGAAGGTAATTCAGGAGAAGAAGGCTAAGCAACAGCAGTTCCAGAAGCAGGCAAGAATTGTGTTTGCACACTAGTTATATGTGGTTTTCTTTAGATATAACTCGGAATCGTATCAATATGCTAGCTAAGTATAGTATTTTGTTACTTCTAATAGCTGTGTTCCTTTGTAAACACTTCTTTTTACCTGAAATTGCAGGTTTTGGAAGGAAAGGTTGAAGATGAAAAGAAAGAAACGACAAATGGATCACAGGTTGTGAGTGATGTGACCAAGGAGCCCACTTTAACTGCTTTGTCTAATGGGGACCTGAAGCAACTGTTGTAGAGCTGTTTTGGTGCTTTGAAGCCTTGATATTAATTGGAGGGATGGATTGTATGGAGAATCTTAAATTGACGTGAGGTTTGGACTGCTGGGTAGGCTTCTTCAAATGGAAGTATATTCTTTTTTTTTATAGTGGTTAGCTCCTCGTAACAGGTTTTGGTCCTACTAGAAGTTTGGGTTTTAGGGTTCTGGTTTTATTTGGCATTTGTATTCTTGTATGATCTTTCAATCGTAATGGTTTTTAGCTTTCTTTTTCTTATAGTTTCTATTTTAACTGTATGGCCATTCCTGCCTTTTGAAAGTCTAGATATAGTTTATCATTATCTGTTTGTTTCGTATTTGTAGAGAGATACAAGGAAAAAAGGTGGGAAAGCATTTTAAAGACATATAGTCGAGGTTTAATCATTTATAATTTGTTGCTTTGCTTGCAATATTTATTTGTGTTAAATTGGAATGACGTTATGCTGAACTAAATTACAAAGTACATTTGGATAATTCTTAGGTATGTGATAACTATTGAAATTTATGTTGGTTTTGGTAAGATTTATGGTTTGGAGTTCCCTAGACTATCTTTAATATTTAATTTCATAATTATAATTTTAATCCAGCTAATTTAAATAAGATTTAATTTCTTTTTAAATGCAATTTACAATGCATGTCGCGAGGATACATAAAATGACTGCAATTTCGAAATTTGGCATCTTTAGTTCATCATGTGGACTGAGGAGTGCATTCTAGTCGGAGAAACTAATAGACGAAATTGAAACGGCTTCATTGTGATTTGGGGATGTTACTGGAGCTTGTTTTAAAATTAGAGTTTTGAAAATATTATTTTGAAAAAAAACTATCATAGTTTAAATTTTTTTTATTTTTAAATTTTAAAATAATATTTTAAATTAATCTATTAAATATTTAAAAAATTATTTAATATTTTTTAAATTTTAAAATAATATTTTATAGATACTTTAAATAAATTCAAACATTTCTTAAATTGTTATTATTACCGTCACCATGCTATTTTTAACACTGTTGCTTCACTATTATAATCTAAATTTGGAACTATTCATTGAATTATGTACTATTATATGTTCTCATTGTGGGTTGATATTGGTTTGATTTCATTAATGTGAAGAGGTTTTTAATAAATCAAATTAATCCTTTAGATTTGGATAACTTTCAAATTATTATATTTAAATTATCGGTTTAATTTGATTTATTCAGTTTTAAATTAAAAATATTTTTTTATAAGCTATCATTATTTATTATAAATTTAAAAAAAAAAATTTCCATAAAGTGTCTATGATAATTTTTTTAAAAAAATAATTTAATGTATAACATAAAATTTGTCTATTTTATTAATTAACAAATTTAAATTTTATTTTTTAAAAAAATTATATTTTTTTATTATTATTTATTTTTAATTAATTTTCATGAATTATCTTTTTTTTTTTAATTTTAAATTAATGTTAAGTTAAAAAAATATGTGAATATATGTAAAATAAAATCATATATATATTTCGATTCAATTTGAAATAAAAAAGACTGAAATCACAAATCAAACTTAATTTTTAATTTATTTTATTTTTCAAATTAAAATCAAATCAAATAATTGTGAAATTCTTGATTTATAATTTGATTGGTTTGGTTTAATCGATTTGGCTTCATCCCTACATTGCAAGGATTTTTTTTTTTAAATTATATATCTTATTATTATTAATACCAAATAAAACCTTCTTGGAGAGTTCGAGTATTTTCTTCCTTTTTAATAGTTGATTAATAATTTTATTATCCATTCGTTTTCGTTTTTGTTTTCGGGCACATTTTTAACTGTACACTGGGCTCAATTTAACCCAATTGCAAGCCCAATTTAGCCCAGAAAGAAAAACCCTAGAACTAGGGTATCGCATGCACTGAAGCTCTCATATATACCTTTCATTTGAGCGAGTGTCTCTTACATATCTGGATACTGAAGAGAGAGTTACTATCAACCCTCTCTTCTCTCGCCGCTTCTATCTTCTCCGTTGACCGGTCGGTATCTTCATTTCTCTTAGCTGAATTTTCGATTTGATATTATTACAATTTTTTTTTATAGATGATTGGATCTGCTTCTTAACAAACCGAAATGTTAGTAGTTGTACTTTTTTGTTCGCTTGCTTAATTTTTATGGTTGTGTTGTTTTACATTTGTAATTAGGGTGATTTGGAATGATATTTCTGCTTAATAAGATGATTAATTGATTATTGATGTGCATCGTCAAGTTTAGCATTAACATGTATTTGATGCCTAGAGTTGGTTGTTTTTAGCTTCTTTATTGTTTGGTTGATATATAATATAATTATATAATTTATCAAATCTAAGCCTATAGAAATTATTGTGTTTGGTTTTTTATTGTTGTTATTAATTCACCTGCAAGCATATTTTGTTAATCTTCTTTAATTTGTGGGCTTATCAGTTAGACTTGTTCAGTGTTAGGCTGGTAGTTAGCTCTTGCGCATGTGAATTCAATGATCTTGTTATTGCCCATTAAATATTATTATGATGCTCTTATTGACCCATAAGTTTAGTTTTGGATTTTTTTTTTTTTTTTTTTTTTTTTTTTATGGCTGCTTAAATGTTTCCATATATTTGTTCCTATCATAATTGGCTCTTCCCATCTATGTTTTAACTGTTGAATGGATAGTCAGTTGATTGCTGTGAGTGTGTATTGACTTTTGATATTATTTATTTATTTAATAAATTAATTACGGCTCTTGCTCATCTTCTCAGGTGTCCTTATTGATAGTAGTTGGTGGTTGTATTTTAAAGACTAGTCAAGATGGTAAGTTTCTTTGTCTTAAGTCATTTTTGGAGAAATGATTTATTTTTTGCTTGGGATAATACTTAAAGAGATAAATTAATGATATTTGCAGGTGAAGTTTACGGCAGAGGAGCTTCGGCGTATTATGGACCTGAAGCATAATATTCGTAACATGTCTGTCATTGCCCATGTCGATCATGGTAAGTTTTTTCTTCAAATTTTGTGTTATGAATGCTACTTGTAACCTTTAGCAATTAAGTCAAATATATTGATTTGTACTGTTTCCTTAGTAATCCTAGTCTGTCAGCTTCAGGTTCCCTAGTCCCAACTGCTTGTATAATCTGAATCATGGTTGTAGTGAAATGGATTATCTTTGAATCGATTATTTTAAAACATTGAATATGTGAGTTCTATTTACATGGCTGCAACAATTTGCTTGTTCAGGAAAAGTTCTGAAATTGTTTTTGCACTCCTTGCAACTTGTTAAAACTTTGGGCTGTTTTATATATATCCCAATGTAATTACGATTGTCTCAATTTGTAACATTTATGTTGGAATGCATTTTTTTTCTTTATTCCGAGCGTCATTTGAGCTGTTTATGTTTGCCTTTTGGGTTTGTCATTCTGGACTGTTTATATTTAATATTGTGAGATCAATTTGTGGGTAGCAGAATCAACCCTTTTTCAAATATTCTTAATATCTTTGCTAGTTTCTACTTTGCAGGAAAGTCAACACTTACTGATTCTCTTGTGGCTGCTGCTGGTATCATTGCACAAGAAGTTGCTGGTGATGTCCGTATGACTGATACTCGTCAGGATGAGGCAGAGCGCGGTATCACAATTAAATCTACTGGTATCTCACTCTACTATGAAATGTCTGGCGAATCTCTTAAGAGCTACAAGGGAGAGAGACAAGGAAACGAATACCTTATCAATCTCATTGATTCACCTGGACATGTTGATTTCTCATCTGAGGTCACTGCTGCTCTTCGTATTACTGATGGTGCACTTGTGGTAGTGGATTGTATTGAGGGTGTCTGTGTACAAACGGAGACTGTGCTTCGCCAGGCTTTGGGTGAAAGGATTAGGCCTGTCTTGACAGTCAACAAGATGGACAGGTGCTTCCTGGAGCTCCAGGTTGATGGTGAGGAGGCTTATCAAACATTCTCGAGGGTCATTGAAAATGCCAATGTCATC